>CM022303.1:384756594-384892100 GCA_011799875.1 Thinopyrum elongatum | reverse complement strand
TGTCTCTTTTGTTAGCCACAGTTCAGCTTAAGCAACGCCGAGGACGGCTTTGTTTTCAAGAAGGGGAGGATGATGAGGACATGACTACCTTGGATACGACCAAAAATATTGCATACATGTATATTTGTGAGGTGATTTCTAATGCAAACTATGCAATAATTTATTTATGTCATCCAGGACAAAAATACTTCACAAACTTTTGTGTCATGTCTAATTGCAGGTGTATGGGACATTTGTACAATCCACATATGAAGATAAGGGGAAAAGAGATGTTTAGGTGTTGTTCAAAAAGTCCTCTCACGTCACTTTTGGGCCAAGATAAGATAGAGTCCAAGTCTCTCACGTTCTGGATTCAGATTCGGACTGCACAGACATACCTGACTCAAAATGCCAAGAACTCTTTCATACGGACTCCGAATTGGGTGATTCTTTTTTTGTTGGAAAGTAGATTTCGTGCTCTTTCCAACCCAGTTGGATTCACCTTCAAATTCGTCCGGAGCGTTGAGTTCTTGATGAAACAATCTGACGCTGCAACAGAATCCGAGTCAAACTACAAGTCCAAAGGTGTTGCATCACCTCCACTTGGGCCCATGAGCCTTGTTCGACCTAGGGTTAGTTTTAGGCTGCCTTGGGACGTCCTCCCACCTCCTTGGCCGCCACCCCTTACTCATATATAAGTAGATCCATCTAGTAGCTATTTCCTTGGTTTTGTTTAGATTAAAAGTTCGCCATAGCTGCAACTTCGCGTACTTCGTTTGTGTTCAACGACCAGACCAAGACGTCACAGAACCCCACCTCGATCAATAAAGCTTTCATCTTATATTCGCAATATCCAGATTGCAAATCTTAGTTTCTTGCTTGTTCTTCGTTTGCTTGCAGGAGATAGACCCTCGGGGTCAGGTTGATTGTGCTCCGGCGTGGTCAATAACCTCTCGGAGTTGGTTTAGCGATTGCTAAGGCGCGACGTCCTCGCACGTTCGTAGTCGGATCGTCAAAGTCTACTCCACCAAAAACGATAGATATCATCTCATCGAAAGATCGGGACACCCTCGCCTCTATCACTAGGACCAGCACAGTACCGTCGTTGAGCGTTTATTCAACATTGCATCTCTGAATTGATTATTGCTAATCTTTTGCTACCATATATAGCCAACCCAGCTCCACATATTTCTACACCGTGTATACGTACATTCGCCTGGCAATCGCTTTACTCAATCTTCGGAGTTATTTGACACCGCTGGTTGCCCGTCACCACCTGCTGCATGGTAGGAACTTGTAAGATATTGATATTTGCTTTACTGTGAGCGCTTTACCACCACATCCTAGTAGTTCATAGGAACATTATTCTCGATTTTTTTTTGTTTCTACTAATCATGGTAGGTTCCGGAGTTGTTAGTTCTTGGGCTTCATCGATCGTGGGAGATTTGCCATCACCTAAGAAAATACAACAACTGTCACAAGAGGAGCAACAACATCAGAATGCACATAATCAGGTTAATGTTTCCATGCCACCATTTACTGGTCGTTTTAGGCCTGATTTATATATTGAATGGGAGTACGAAATTAATGCTATATTTGCTTCCCGTAATTTTGATGAGCGTGGAAAATTTCAAGCCGCGGTTAGTACTTTCAGTAGCTTTGCTTTAGTTTGGTGGAGTGAATACTGTCGGTTAAACCCTGATTATATACCTACTACTTGGGATGGTTTAAAACATGTCATGAGAGATAGATTCGTAGATGTTCATTACACTCGTGGCATGGTTAAAAAACTACAACATTTAAAACAAGGTAGTGACACCGTAACAAAATATTATGATGATTTACAAACTACCTTGTTGCACTCATTTTTAGAAGAAAGTGAAGAAGATTTTATGGATAGATTTTGGGGAGGATTAAACCGTGATATTCAAGAGATACTAATTCATGAAGAGTGTTATCCTATGGACCATTTGTTTCGTCTTGCTTGCAAAGCTGAACAGGAAATAAAACGACGTGTTGCCCACAAGGAGAACAGGCGCACGGTGCACATTCCAAGTGTTGATACAGATGTTTCTTCAACTACTAGGCGTACTATGACAACCACATCCGTTGTTGCGATGACTACATCATCTCCACCATGTGACACATCACCACCGAGAGTGCCTACATCATCTGAGTTGATCATAAGAGGTAATGACAAAGGTACATATTTTCCACTTTCACATGAGAATGATGCATGCCTAGTTAACTTGAATACATCATGTGTTGAGTTACCTATTGATTTGAATATTTTAGAGAATCGTGTTACTGTCATGAATGCATCATGTGATCAAACAGCTGAAATACCAACATTTTTTAGTGCACCCATTGAATTAACTGTTGATGCAAAAGAACCAATGTTTAATCATTTTGATATGACCTCTAATATTGGTGATGATTCTGTGTCAAATGACTTATTGCATGTTTGCTTATTTAAGCATGTTGTAGCATGTAAATTTGATGCAAGTAAGGTTTATTCACCAATGTTGGGATGGTTTAATGATGAACATTGTCAATCTTTTGATATGAATAAGAGCTTCACTTATATGTGCAAACTGAGTTGCAATATTTTCATGCCTTCTACATCTTGTGATAATATTTTGGCTTTATTATATTTTATGAACTATGGAAGTTACTCATGTATACATGTGTCATATGTGCAAAAATCAAATGAAGTAAAAATGGGTGACATATACATATACAACATGTACACCTTGTCTCTTTTGTTAGCCACATTTCAGATTAAGCAACGCCGAGGACGGCTTTGTTTTCAAGAAGGGGAGGATGATGAGGACATGACTACCTTGGATACGACCAAAAATATTGCATACATGTATATTTGTGAGGTGATTTCTAATGCAAACTATGCAATAATTTATTTGTGTCATCCACGACAAAAATACTTCACAAACTTTTGTGCCATGTCTAATTGCAGGTGTATGGGACATTTGTACAATTCACATATGAAGATAAGGGAAAAAGAGAAGTTTAGGTGCTGTTCAAAAAGTCCTCTCACGTCACTTTTGGGCCAAGAGAAGATAGAGTCCAAGTCTCTCACGTTCTGGATTCAGATTCGGACTGCACAGACATACCTGACTCAAAACGCCAAGAACTTTTTCATACGGACTCCGAATTGGGTGATTCTTTTTTTGTTGGAAAGTAGATTTCGTGCTCTTTCCAACCAAATTGAATTCACCTTAAAATTCGTCCGGAGGGTTGAGTTATCAATGAAACAATCTGACGCTGCAGCAGAATCCGAGTCAAACTACAAGTCCAAAGGTGTTGCATCACCTCCACTTGGGCCCATTGGCCTTGTACGACCTAGGGTTAGTTTTAGGCTGCCTTGGGACGTCCTCCCACCTCCTTGGCCGCCACCCCTTGCTCCTATATAAGTAGATCCATCTAGTAGCTTTTTGCTTGGGATTTGTTTAGTTAAAAGTTAGCCATTGCAACTTCGTGTACTTCGTTTGTGTCCAACGACCAGACCAAGACCACTTTCGGATCCCCACCATTATCAATACTTCATCTATATTCGCAATATTTAGATTGCATTATCATATTCTTGCTTGTTCTTCGATTGCGTGCAGGAATAGACCTTCGTGGTCAGGCTGATCGTGCTTCCAGCATCGTCAGTAACCTCAGGAGATTGGTTTAGCGATTGCTAAGGCGCAACGTCGTGCACGTTTGTAGTCGGGTCGTCAAAGTCGGCTCCACCAAATCGATAGTTACATCTCATCGAAAGATCGGGACAGTCCTCGCCTCTATCACATGGTGTACAGAATTTTTATCAAATTGCCATGGTCTACCAAGTAATAATGAACATGCTTGCATGGGTACCACATCACAATCAACATAATCAGCATATGTAGAGATACTAAAATGCACACGAACAGTACGTGTTACCTTAACCTTGCCACTGTTGTTGAACCATTGGATATAGTAAGGATGTGGATGTGGTCTTGTGGTGAGAGATAGCTTCTCCACCATCTCCATGCTAGCCAAGTTGTTGCAGCTCCCTCCATCTATGATGACGCGAACAGAACGTTCCTTCACAACTCCCTTTGTATGGAACAAATTATGTCTCTGATTTTGCTCAGCTTGTGTGACCTGCACTCTCAAAACACGTTGAGCAACTAAACATTCATACCTGTCAGCGTCTTCAGGAGCCATGTATTGCGTCTCATGATCAGAATCATCTTCACCGTGTTCTTCACTTGTAATAAGAGCCAAACTCTCCTCATCATAGTCACTAGCGGACTCATACCCACCATCCTCAGTAGCAATCATGACACGCGGAGATTGGCATTCTCTCGCATAATGACCTCTTCCCTTACAACGACGACAAATAATATCATGTGTGTGCCCTGTTGATGCCATAGATGAAGAAGAGCTCTGGGCAGGCCCAGAAGGTGTAGTCTTGGCAGATGGTGGTGGTGGTGCCTGTTTTCTTGTATCTCGGTTGGAATTGGCGGCTGAAGTCAGTGGTGCTGCAGTAGGACGTGTGGGAGTAGAGGAGGCACGCGGTGTCCATGATGAAGATCGACCTGCAGAAAAATTAGTTCGCGCCAATGCCTGTCGATCCTGCACTTCACGTTCAGCTTTACAAGCAAGATGGAATAAATGAGTGATATTATTATACTCCTTATACTCTAGAAAGGTCTGAATATCTCTATTTAATCCACCCATAAAATGTGCAAGCATAGCTTCATTCTCCTCAACAATACCACATCTAATCATGCCAGTTTGTAATTCCTGATAATATTCTTCTACAGAATTTTTTCCTTGTCTTAAGCGCTGCAATTTTTGAAGTAATTCACGTTGATAATATGGTGGAACCCAACGAGTACGCATAGCAGTTTTCAAAGCAGCCCACGTAGCTGGAATAGGATATAATCTACAATGTTCAAACCACCATACACATGCAAAACTAGTAAAAGCACAAACAGCAGCAGCAACACGTCTCTCCTTGGGATATTGTAAACATGTAAAACGTTGTTCAGTTTCTAACTCCCAAGTAAGATATATATCAGGAACATATCTACCCTCAAATGGTGGAATATTCAATTTCAGTTTAGGAAGATGGTCATGATCTCGTACTTGAGCTGGTAATGCAGCCCTACCATTGCGATTATTGGCATGTGGACGACCTGGTGCTGGTACGTAGTTTTGATTTTGATCAACCTCATCCTCATAATCGCCCGCATAATCGTCCTCCTCAGCGGCAGCAGGAGCCATAGAAGCATCAACAGTAGGTGCAGCGGCACCAGAAGTTTGACCAGGCTCAAGGGGAACGCGCTATGCTCGTCCCACTTGATTTGGAAGGCGACGTTGTTGTTGTTGTAGAGGTGCGACAGGTGCAGCCGGCGGTGGTTGTGGAAGACGCGCGAGCAATTCATTAAACTTGTTATCGAGCTTTGTTTCGAACGTCTTCTCAATTCCATCTATATTCTCCATGGCCTCTTCAAATCTGTTTAGCACATCTTGCACCTGTCCACTCATCATTTGCTGAAATTTATCATGTAGCTGTTTGTTCGTCATGTTCTCCCAATCAGTCTCATCGGCTTGTGATCCTGCCATGGTTAGCTGCAATAGAAACACACAAGAATATGATCCTACAGACTACTAGGAAGTGGTGGTGGTGGTGTATCACAAATCCGTCAAGCGAATCTCAAATGCTTACCAGTTCTTACCCAGCAGCAGGTGGTGATCGGCCACCGTTGTAGTCAAAACTCTCAAAGATTGGACAGAGCGATTTCCAGGTGGTGTCAAACGCACGACATAGATGTATGTGGAGCTGGGAAGGCTTATGATATGGTAGCAAAAATGTCAGCAATAATCAATTCAGAGATGCAAAGTTGAATAAACGCTCAACGACGGTACTGTGCTGGTCCTAGGCTAGACCGTACTAGAGACGCGAGCCTAGAACACTAACAAAATCACGGCGCGACACATAAACAAGGGAAGGGCACACTCTAAATTTTTTTTTTTTTGCGCTCCTCTTTTTTTTTTTTTGCAAATCACTATAATGGCGAGTGTCTCAAAACTCTTCCCAAGTCAAACTATCAGGATTGGCAGGAAAATTATTTTTGACAATTTTTTTTTTGGAAATCAGGGCAGCGACGACGAAAAAGTGCGACAAAAAATCACTATGATGGCGAGTATCACAAAACGCTCCCTGGGACCTAAAAATAGGATAGGGAAAAAAATTTGACTGCCGAAATTTTGGCCTAAAAACTGCCCGGGGGTCTCCAGACTCCTTTATTTTTTTTTTTTCGAAACCTACTCAGGCAAGGAAACACGAATCGGAAACTAGATGGACCTCGAAAACAAACCTAATATGAAAAGAACTCGGATTGGTGGTGGATATATGGTGGTGGTATATGGTAGCGGTGGTGGTATATGGATACGGATCGGTGGTGGTATATGGATACAGATCGGTGATGGTATATGGATTCAGAGCGGTGGTGGATAAGAGGTGGTGGTAGATGGCAGGGGCGATGATGATGGTGCGGCGGCGGCGTGACAACTTATGACCAGAACTCGAAACTCTAAAGGACTAGTCGCTAAGACCAGCAACTAGACACGACGATGCAACCGCAAATTCAACAAAGCAAAAACCCTAAAAAGATTATGCAAAGGCTCAGATTGGTTCGGATATGATGAACTAACCCTAATTTTTTTTTTTTGCTTTTTCGTGGACTGTAGGTATGAAGAACAGACTCGATCTAAACTACGAAAAAACTGTAAAATCTCACCGAGCAACCAGAAACTCTGATACCACCTGATAGAGGCGAGGGTGTCCCGATCTTTCGATGAGATGATAGTTATCGTCTTTGGTGGAGTAGACTTTGACGATCCGACTACGAACGTGCAAGGACGTCGTGCCTTAGCAATCGCTAAACCAACTCCGAGAGGTTATTGACCACGCCGAAGCACAATCAACCTGACCACGAGGGTCTTTCTCCTGCAAGCAAACGAAGAACAAGCAAGAAACTAAGATTTGGAATCTGGATATTGCGAATATAAGATGAAAGCTTTATTGATCAAGGTGGGGTTCTGTGACGTCTTAGTCTGGTCGTTGAACACAAACGAAGTACGCGAAGTTGCAGCTATGCCGAACTTTTAATCTAAACAAAACCCAAAGTCTAAACGGTGCCCTAAGGGCTGTATATATGGAGGAAGAGGAGGGGATTTCGTGGCCCTTGAAGCAGGGGTCTGAAACCAACCCTATCTCTTGTTTCGCCACACATACGGACTCTAAAAACAGCCTATACTCAAGTATTTCGAAATTACATGGGCCTGGCCCAATAATAAGGTGACGCAGCACCTATAATAGCCTCTGGACGAAATTTATGAAGTGGCATCTTGTATATTTCGTCCAAGGCTTCCTGCACTCATTATGGTGGCTTCAAAGTCCTGAAATCATCACTTGTAATTCCGTTCTTGTTCCCCTTGCGCAAGCCATCATCTCCATGCTTGAACTTGCTCCAAGGTTCCTCTTTCTTGTCCAAGCTAGGCCCTTCATTTGTAAGAAAAACAAATGTATCCAATTTAGGCAGCATCATATTCTCATGAACTTTAGAATCATTACCAAGAAACGAAAGTACCTGAGAATTTAATTGGCGTGCGCGAGCTCTAGTAATTGGTCCAGTATGTATAGCAGCAGGGGCTGTGGGTGTAACAATGGTATTGATGTCCTCATCACTTGCCCTGGGTCATCTCTCCCCCTCCTCGAGCCGAGGAGGTTGGGAGCTCTCCTGCATCACTCCCCACAGGAGAAGCCAATCTTGTGCTCTCGTGCTGGGGGCTGAGCTGGGGGCTTGGCAGCGAGTCGTTCGTGCTGCTCCCCGCCAGGCCCGTGCCCTCCACAGTCTTCGACGGCCCCGCACACCTAAGCCGCTTGGTCCGGTGGATGAGAGTCTCTGTCTCCTCCTCCTCCTCCCTGTCGACGGTGGCAAGCAAGATCAGTCATCTAGAGCAATCAAGGCATACTGAAACTACTGCGAGAAAAGAGGAGTGGTCTTCCTTACTCTTCGTCAATGAGCATGGAGCTCAGCTCAAACTCCACGGGCGGCGAAGGAGCCCTGCTTCTCTTCTGGAGTGGAGGGACGGAGCTTCCCGGCAGCTTTGAGCCTTGTTGAGGCACCGAGGGCTCCGATGAGGACGAGCTCTGCGAGGAGCTCGAGCTGGACTGGGAGCTGGAGTCATCTCCCGCAGCCACTGATTGCTTGGCGAGAGGGGTTTTAGCCCCGGCGAGGCGGGAGGACTGCTGGTGCACCGCGTCCGGCTTGCTCCCCGTTTGGCAACCCGCCTGCGGGGGCGCTGGTCCAAGACTGGCTCGGGGGCTTGAGGGCCTGCCGCAAGCCACTCCTCCTTAGGCTGCTCCGCCTCCTCAACCTCCTCTTCCTCCTGGGCCTCTGCTGCCGCAGTGTACAGAGCCTCAATCCCGGAAGGCTCGTCCCCGGCAGGCTCGTCCCCGGTATGCTCGCCCCCGAAAGGATCATCCCCGGCAGCCTCCTGCGTGGCTTGCACCTCGCTTCTGCCGTGGGAGGAACCTTCGTCCTCAGCCTTCTCCTTTCCCTTTGCTGCCTTCCCGGCCTTCGCCATCGCGGCAGCTCGAAGCGCCCTGTCCTCCTCCAGCCGCTTCCTGATGTACGCCTCGTCCACCTTGGAGGTGCGCTTGTACATGTTGGTCTCCACCTTGGTAGCCCTTTCCACCAGGGTGGAGGACCATGCAAGCTCTTCGTCGAGCGCGGGTAACTGCCAGTAACCCGAAACTCCATGAGCAATGTAATCTGGCATCCATTTCAGAATCTGGTCCCTCGCGAAATTGATGTTTAGTGGGATGACGTTTACCGGCAACTTGAATAGCCCAAAGCTGCCAAACAGTTGATCGCACAACCAAGCATGGACATAGACCGACAGATTGTTGGTCAGGCCAGGGAGCAATCTCATCCTATCCGCAGCATCTCCATACTCCCAGGCAAACCTGTTGATGCGTAGCATCCTACGGGCATCACCATGTCAAGAGTCCGTTTGTCAAGTGACACGTGCGACCTCTACTTCTCATACATAAAGGTGAATCTTCTCCTTTACACGTGTTCACTTGACCCATTCGAGGATGGCATACTACTTGACACTCCACTCGTGTGCATACATAGGTATTGCCGGAGCTTCACGGACGAGGAGGAGGAGTGCAAGCGCCAAGGAACGCCTACACCATCCGCGAGGGAAGCGTGGAAGCGAAGACGGAAGAAGAAGGAGCTACGGAGTCTACAGCGACCGGACGACCGGAAGCCACCGGACGTCCGACCCTCTACAGCGCTCGGACGACCAGCGCTCACCGAACGTCCGACACGTCCACGCCCGAGCCAAATCAGCGGACGTCCGAAGAGACCGGATGACCGGCGACCGGACGACCGGCCGTCTCCGGATGTCCGGTGCCCCCCTCAACCGAATGAAATTAGCGGAAGTCCGAGCCCTACCGGACGTCCGGACCCTCGCGAGCCACCGGACGACCGGTAAGGGCCGGACGTCCGCTGCCTGTGTGTGCATAGTTTCGGGCCGATGCCCTTGTACCCCTTCACTTCGCCCCCATTTGCACTTAGACTATAAATACCCCCCTACCTCCTCCTAGCTTGGGTTAGCAAAGTGATAGCTCATTTGTATGTGAGCTTTGCTCCTACCTACCTCTACTCTTGAGAGAGAGAGAGACCACCACTCCCATGGAGTTCAGGACCTCCATGTGAGCATGTGAGAAGATCCTATGGGATTCAAGACCCCTCACGGGAAGATCCGTCTAGGATATCATCAAGACCTCCTCATGGAGATGAACTTTACCTTGTATCTTTCCTTTTGTTGTTCATGTACCTTGTGGATCTTGTGTGTTTGATTGTCTAGTGGATGTGTGATTGGACTTGTTCTTCAGTGTTTCCCCTTGTGATTTCTCTCTGTTCTTCCCCGTGTTCTTCGAGGGAATCCAGTCCAATCGTGAAAGATCGGCCTACACCAGGTTAGCCCCGTATCACCTGTCCCTCTTCTGCAGCGGCGCAATACGACGAAGGAGGAAGTTGGCCCCCACATGACCGATAGTTAGCCCAGCGGCCTTTAGGCCGGTTATCCTGTTTATTACCGGGCGGAGCCTGTCGTCGGAGAGGTCGACTTCCCGCCAATCGTTGCCGCGCTCAATGCACTCTATCCGTGCTTGGCAGAAATCTGGGCCTCCTCGTCTTGAATCCAGCACCAATCCATGACACCTAGCTTTCTGCCACGGCGCTCATTTCCGCGCCCTCTGCATCCGCCACCAACTCTACGCTGTGCATGCAATACACGTGGTGGAGGCGCTTGGAGCGGGAAAGATAATGGGGTGGAGGTTACCGCCCCGTGAACGTGGGACATGGGTACCCCACGGATCGTGGCTCATTATCTCTCCCACTACAATTGGCGTTACGCGACGCGCAGGAGAACCGGAAACTGACCTGGGCTCAGGTTAATGAAGAAGCAAAGAAGATTTCAAAAGGACAAGCAACTACTGCCCTCTCACCTGTGCACCGGATAGGGCCTACCTCGACGACGCCCGGCAGCGCGTTCGGGTCAGGCCTGGGGGCTCTTGTCGGTACAACAAACCCTGGGTATGTTGCCTAGACTGTGCATAGGCTTAAGGGCAAGGTTGCAACGACCAAGCCAAGACCAAGCAAGGAGAGATCAGCTCTTTGACAAATCAAAGGGCGGATCAAGAAGACCAAGACAAGCTAAATGACCAAGACACCACTAAGAAGAAACCTCCCTTGCCTGGCAGGCGAGCCTGGCGAGGTCGAGGTCACCCCGAAGACAAGTCTCAAGACCGCCCCGGCAGGCCTGCCGGGCACGATGAGGGCGGCCTACCCCGCCAAGGCTCCACCGCTCCACCTCACAGCGACGCAAGTCATCGATCGATGCGGTGTCAAGCCCCCAAGTGACTAAGTGGCTGTTATTTGGCACGTGGCAACCACTTCCTATGGAAATCACCTCCAAATGACACCTGTCCAGAGACGTGTCAAGCAGACAGACGAGAAGGTGGCCGAACAGCGCGGCAAGGCTTGCCAGGCATGCCATGATGTGACACTAAGTGGCGCATTTAATGCACTCTGCTCTGTCTGCAGTGTTAGGTATGATAGCACTGTTCGCTATCTAATCAGTACACAATGACTGATTTGCCACTGTGGTGACCCCTTGATCTATAAAAGGAGGGTCATGGCAACCATAGAAAGGATTCGGACCCTTGTACATTCGTACGAGGGTTGTTGCTCTTGTCCTGAGGCATCCTTGCCAGGCAAGAGCGCTGCGTCTCCACAACAATCCACCATCAATCCACCAAAGTAGGAGTAGGGTTTTACACCTCACGGCGGCCCGAACCTGGGTAAAAACTGCCCGTGTGATCTCTGCCGTGCTGTGCTACATTCTCCGCTCTTTGTGCAATGTGCTCATCCCCCCTGCCGAACCACAAGGGGTTGATGGCCCCATAGGTGGCCGTGGTTTCCCACAACACCTTCAAGTGGAAGCCTGGCGAGGGTGTCGGCCACGACCTAACAAACCACACAAGCCTCTAGTCCAGGTTTATCGCTTATCTGAGGCTGAACCCGCAAGGGAAGTCCGGCCGAAGTTTCCATCACGACCCGAAATGATGTGAGCAGGGTTCCCAAGCCCACCATCCGGGTGCCACTTGGTAGACCATGCCATTGTGCCTAGTCTGTCCCAAGTCCACCCTGTCGGGTGCCACTTGGTAAAAAAATAACACTGCCTACAAACACCAGAAACTAGTTGCAACTCCTAGACAGAGACCAAGTCGGTTAATAAGTTTAGAAGGGCACTTAAGTATTCCATTGCATGGTAGTAGCTAGTCTTGGATAACATACACATAATTCAGTTCTTAAGGACGGCCCCAATGATATAACCCACCATGTACTCCTACATGGCCTCTCACCACTACCTTTACCAAATCGTGTTCACACACTTAACTCTCAGCATCAGAACATAGCATAACACTCCAATCCATTCCCAATGAATCAGACCTGACACAACTCTAAGCAATAGCAAGTCTAGCATGGATAAGTCACAACATGGCTCAAGCAACTCTTAATCATGCTAGGAGGTTTCAAATATTTACTGTGACAATGACAGGTCATGCAGAGGAATTGGTTCAACTACCGCAACATGAAGTAACAGTTGAATTGTTGTTGTCCTAATGCAGTAAAAGAGAGCAGGAGCATGAGAGTGGGGTTGTATCGGAATGAACAAGGGGGTTTTCTTTCCTGGAAGATCAGCAGCTGGGCACTGCTCCTTAGATAGGTACTTTGGAACAGTCTCCGGAGCAGGACCTATCGATAAGGATGGTGCCGGCAATCAATACACAAACAAATTCAATAATATGATGCATGATCATGACATGTCAAGAATGCTATGATTTTCACTAATGCATCTAGCAACCATTTAAATAAAGTCCATACGAACTAGGGGTTCATATGCAAACTCCATATTAAGCATTTTAAATGCCATTATCATGTTTTCACTGATACAGTATGTATAAATTGGTTTTTCATGCATGAAAATGGTATAGATGAATATAATGAATTTTTTGATAATTTTTCATATATAAATTATTTCAATCTGAGCTACGATTGAATTTATATGAATTTTTGAAGTTTTGCGAATTTTCTGGAATTTCCAGATATTTCTAAAATAGAAATAATCCAGAAAGAGGTTTATTATGTCAGCACTGCATCATGCCTATGTCAGCAAGTTAGCTACGCTGAACAGAGTTAAACCTGACGTGTAGGGTCCACACGTCAGTGACACAGGGTTAAACAGGGGGTTATTTATCCTAATTATAAATTAGTGGGCGTCGGGGACCACCTGTCAGTATCAGGGGTGTTTAGTTAAGTGGTGATTAGCCCTAAGCTAATCACCTGACAGGTTGGGCCCACAAGGCAGTGGCACACACCGATGAGGTTGTCACCGGCAACCACGGGGCTCGGCGGTGTCCGCGCTGCAGGGCCCGGGAGCGATGACCGAGGCTATTGGGGTGTAGCCCGTGCTTGCCCACATCAAGGGTGATGAGGACATCAATACCATTGTTACACCCACAGCACCTACTGCTACATACACTGGACCAATTACTAGAGCTCGCGCACGCCAATTAAATTATCAGGTACTTTCGTTTCTTGGTAATGATTCTAATGTTCATGAGAATATGATGCTGCCTAAATTGGATACATTTGTCTTACTTACAAATGAAGGGCCTGGCATGGATAAGAGGGATGAACACTGGAGCAAGACCAGGCATGGAGATGATGGCATGCGCAAGGGGAACAAGAACGGAGTTACAAGTGATGATTTCAGGACATTGAAGCCACCTTAATGCGTGCATGAAGCCTTGGACGAAATATACAAGATGCCACTTCATAAATTTCGTCCAGAGGCTATTATAGGTGCTGCGTCACCAGGTCCATGTAATTTCGAAATACTTAAGTATAGGCTGTTTTTAGAGTCCATATGTGTGGGAAAACAAGAGTTAGGGTTGGTTTCGGATCCCTCCTCCAAGGGCCACGAAATTCCCCCCTTCTTCCTCCATATATACAGCCCTTAGTGCGTCGTTTAGACTTGGGTTTTGTTTAGATTAAAAGTTCGCCATAGCTGCAACTTCGCGTACTTCGTTTGTGTTCAACGACCAGACCAAGACGTCACCGAACCCCACCTTGATCAATAAAGCTTTCATCTTATATTCGCAATATCCAGATTGCAAATCTTAGTTTCTTGCTTGTTCTTCATTTGCTTGCAGGAGATAGACCCGCGTGGTCAGGTTGATTGTGCTCCGGCGTGGTCAATAACCTCTCGGAGTTGGTTTAGCGATTGCTAAGGCGCGACGTCCTCGCACGTTCGTAGTCGGATCGTCAAAGTCTACTCCACCAAAAACGATAGCTATCATCTCATCGAAAGATCGGGACTCCCTCGCCTCTATCAAGTGGTATCAGATTTCCAGGTTGCTCGGTGAGATTTTATAGTTTTTCGTAGTTTAGATCGAGTCTGTTCTTCATACCTAGAGTCCACGAAAAAGACAAAAAAAAATTAGGGTTAGTTCATCATATCCGAACCAATCTGAGCCTTTGCATAATCTTTTCTATATTTGCTTTGTTGAATTTGTGGTTGCATCGTCGTGTCAAGTTGCTGGTCTTAGCGTCTAGTCCTTTAGAGTTTCGAGTTCTCTTCACAGGTTGTCACGTCGCCGCTACCATATACCACCACCGCACCAACTTCATCGCCGCTGCCATATACCACCACCACATATTCACCGCCAATTCGAGTCCCTATACGCCACCACCTATCCGCCGCCATCACGCCAATCCGAGTCCACCTGCAACATATATCCGCCACCAGTCCGAGTTCCACCAGATTCATCACCGCCACCAGTCCGAGTTCCACCAGATTCATCTCCGCCACCAGTCCTAGTCCGAGTCCAGTATTTTGTTACTCTGTTTTGGATTTCCAGATCACGCCATACTCCGAGTCGTGACAGAGTAGGACTCCCGAACTTTCGTACTACCCGCAGAAGAAAAATAGTCTGGAAAATTCTGGCTAGGCAGTTTTTAGACCATTTGTAGACTTTTTCGAAAAAAAATTGTTGCGGAGCAAAAAAAAAAGAGGAAAAAAAAGTGCAAAAAAAAAGAAAAGAAAAAAAAAAGAGAAAAAAAATTCAGAGTGTGCTCCTCCCTTGTTTACGTGCAGCGCCGTGATTTTAATAGTGTTCTAGGCTCGCGTCTCTAGCACGGTCTAGCCTAGGACCAGCACAGTACCGTCGTTGAGCGTTTATTCAACTTTGCATCTCTGAATTGATTATTGCTGACATTTTTGCTACCATATCATAAGCCTTCCCAGCTCCACATACATCTACGTCGTGCATTTGACACCACCTGGCAATCGCTCTGTCCAATCTTTGAGAGTTTTGACTACAATGGTGGCCGATCACCACCTGCTGCAGGGTAAGAACTGGTAAGTATTTGAGATTCGCTTGACTGATTTGTGATACACCATCACCACCACTTCCTAGTAGTCTGTAGGATCATATTCTTGTGTGTTTCTATTGCTGCTAACCATGGCAGGATCACAAGCCGATGAGACTGATTGGGAGAACATGACAAACAAACAGCTACATGATAAATTTCAGCAAATGATGAGTGGACAGGTGCAAGATGTGCTAAACAGATTTGAAGAGGCCATGGAGAAGATAGATGGAATTGAGAAGACGTTCGAAACAAAGCTCGATAACAAGTTTAATGAATTGCTCCCGCGTCTTCCACAACCACCGCCGGCTGCACCTGTCGCACTTCTACAACAACAACAACGTCGCCTTCCAAATCAAGTGGGACGAGCACAGCACGTTCCCCTTGAGCCTGGTCAAACTTCTGGTGCCACTGCACCTACTATAGATGCTTCTATGGCTCCTGCTGCAGCTGAGGAGGACGATTATGCAGGCGATTACGAGGATGAGGTTGATCAAAATCAAAACTACGTACCTGCACCAGGTCGTCCACATGCAAATAATCGCAATGGTAGGCCTGCATTCCCAGCTCAGGTACGAGATCATGACCATCTTCCTAAACTGAAATTGAATATTCCACCATTTGAGGGTAGATATGTTCCTGATATATATCTTACTTGGGAGTTAGAAACTGAACAACGTTTTACATGTTTACAATACCCCGAGGAGAGACGTGTTGCTGCTGCTGTTTGTGCTTTTACTAGTTTTGCATGTGTATGGTGGTCTGAACATTGTAGATTATATCCTATTCCAACTACTTGGGCTGCTTTGAAAACTGCTATGCGTACTCGTTGGGTTCCACCATATTATCAACGTGAATTACTTCAAAAATTGCAGCGCTTAAGACAAGGAAAAAATTCTGTAGAAGAATATTATCAGGAATTACAAACTGGCATGATTAGATGTGGTATTGTTGAGGAGAATGAAGCTATGCTTGCACGTTTTATGGGTGGATTAAATAGAGAGATTCAGACCATTCTAGAGTATAAGGAGTATAATAATATCACTCGTTTATTCCATCTTGCTTGTAAAGCTGAACGTGAAGTGCAGGATCGACAGGCATTGGCGCGGTCTAACTTTTCTGCAGGTCGACCTTCATCATGGACACCGCGTGCATCCTCTACTTCCACACATTCTATTGCACCGACACCTCCATCAGCCGCCACCTCCAGCCGTGATACAAGGAAGCAGGCACAACCACCACTATCTGCCAAGAGCACACCTACCGGGCCTGTACAGAGTTCTTCTTCTTCCATGGCATCAACAGGGCACACAAGTGATATTATTTGTCGTCGTTGTAAGGGAAGAGGTCATTATGCGAGAGAATGCAAATCTCAGCGTGTGATGATTGCTACCGAGGATGGTGGGTATGAGTCCGCTAGTGACTATGATGAGGAGACTTTGGCTCTCATTACACGTGAAGAACACGGTGGAGATGATTCTGAACAAGAGACGCAATACATGGCTCCTGAAGACGCTGACAGGTATGAATGTTTAGTTGCTCAACGTGTTTTGAGTGTGCAGGTCACACAAGCTGGTAGAGGCGAGGGTGTCCCGATCTTTCGATGAGATGATAGCTATCGTTTTTGGTGGACTAGACTTTGACGATCCGACTATGAACGTGCGAGGACGTCGCGCCTTAGCAATCGCTAAACCAACTCCGAGAGGTTATTGACCACGCCGGAGCACAATCAACCTGACCACGAGGGTCTATCTCCTGCAAGCAAACGAAGAACAAGCAAGAAACTAAGATTTGCAATCTGGATATTGCGAATATAAGATGAAAGCTTTATTGATCAAGGTGGGGTTCGGTGACGTCTTGGTCTGGTCGTTGAACACAAACGAAGTACGCGAAGTTGCAGCTATGGCGAACTTTTAATCTAAACAAAACCCAAAGTCTAAACGGTGCCCTAAGGGCTGTATATATGGAGGAAGAAGGGGGGAATTTCATGGCCCTTGAAGGAGGGGTCCGAAACCAACCCTATCTCTTGTTTCCCCACACATACAGACTCTAAAAACAGCCTATACTCAAGTATTTCGAAATTACATGGGCCTGGCCCAATAATAAGGTAACGCATCACCTATAATAGCCTCTGGACGAAATTTATGAAGTGGTATCTTGTATATTTCGTCCAAGGCTTCATGCACTCATTATGGTGGCTTCAAAGTCCTGAAATCATCAATTGTAACTCCGTTCTTGTTTCCCGTGCGCATGCCATCATCTCCATGCTTGAACTTGCTCCAACGTTCCTCTTTCTTGTCCAAGCTAGGCCCTTCATTCGTAAGCAAAACAAATGTATCCACTTTAGGTAGCATCATATTCTCATGAACATTAGAATCATTACCAAGAAACGAAAGTACCTGATAATTTAATTGGCGTGCGCGAGCTCTAGTAATTGGTCCAGTATGTATAGCAGCAGGGGCTGTGGGTGTAACAATGGTATTGATGTCCTCATCATCCTCCCCTTCTTGAAATGAAGTCGTCCTCGACGGAAGCTCATCTTCCTCACCCAAATAAGGCTTCAAATCTGCAATGTTAAAAGTGGGACTAACCCCAAAATCTACAGGCAGCTCAAGTTTATATGCATTATCATTTATTTTCTCCAACACCTTAAAAGGACCATCAGCACGTGGCATTAGCTTTGATTTGCTCAAATCAGGAAATCTATCCTTACGCAAATGTAACCAAACAAGATCTCCAGGTGCAAACACAACATGTTTTCTACCCTTATCTCCAGCAAGTTTATATTTAGCATTCATACGCTCAATGTTCTCCTTAGTTAACTCATGCATTTTTAAGATCAATTCAGCACGTTGTTTAGCATCAAAATTAACCTTCTCCGAAGATGGAAGAGGCAACAAATCAATGGGTGCACGAGGTAGGAAACCATACACAATTTCAAAAGGGCACATCTTAGTAGTAGAATGCAATGAACGATTATAAGCAAATTCAATATGAGGCAGGCATTCTTCCCACATTTTCTTATTATTCTTCAAAACAGCCCTAAGCATAGTAGACAAAGTTCTATTGACTACTTCAGTTTGTCCATCAGTTTGGGGGTGACAAGTAGTACTAAAAAGCAGTTTAGTCCCCAACTTAGCCCATAAACATCTCCAAAAGTGGCTAAGAAATTTAGTATCACGATCTGAAACAATAGTATTTGGCACACCATGCAAGCGAATAATTTCACGAAAGAACAAATCAGCAACATTAGCAGCATCATCGGTTTTATGACATGGTATAAAGTGTGCCATTTTTGAAAATCTATCCACGACAACAAATATCCTATCCCTCCCCTTCTTTGTTCGAGGTAAACCTAAAACAAAGTCCATAGATATATCCTCCCAAGGAACACTAGGTACAGGCAAAGGCATATATAAACCATGAGGATTGAGTCGTGACTTAGCTTTTTGACATGTAGTGCAGCGAGCAACAAAACGCTCAACATCCCGTCTCATCTTTGGCCAAAAGAAATGTGTAGCAAGTACATCCTCCGTCTTCTTTACGCCAAAGTGTCCCATTTAATCCTCCTCCAAGCGCCTCCTGCAACAACAAAAGATGAACAGAGCTAGCTGGAATGCATAGCTTGTTAGCACGAAAAACAAATCCATATTTAACGACGAACTTGTTTCATGTTCTCCCTTCTTTACAATTCTGCAATACATCTTTAAATTCAGCATCATGCACATATTGATCTTTGATGGTCTCCAAACCAAATATTTTAAAGTCAAGTTGTGAAAGCATAGTATAACGACGAGACAAAGCATCAGCAATAACATTTTCTTTACCCTTCTTGTGTTTAATGACATAAGGGAAAGTCTCAATGAATTCAACCCATTTAGCATGTCTATGGTTCAGCTTGGCTTGACTTTTAATATGTTTCAAAGATTCATGATCAGAATGAATAACAAATTCTTTGGGCCATAAATAATGTTGCCATGTTTCCAAAGTCCGAACAAGAGCATATAATTCCTTATCATAAGTAGAGTAATTCAGACTAGGCCCACTCAATTTTTCAGAAAAGTATGCAACAGGTTTGCCATCTTGTAATAACACACCTCCTAATCCAATTCCACTAGCATCACATTCAAGCTCAAAAGTCTTATTAAAATCAGGAAGTTGGAGTAAAGGAGCATGTGTTAACTTATCTTTCAACACCATGAAGGCTTCTTCCTGTGCGGTACCCCAAACAAAAGGCACATCCTTCTTTGTAAGCTCGTTAAGAGGTGCAGCAATGGTACTGAAATCTCTCACAAAACGCCTATAGAAACCAGCGAGGCCAAGGAATCTCCCCACTTGTGTGACCGTTTTGGGCTGCGGCCAACTCTCAATAGCTTCAATCTTGGCTTTATCAACTTCAATTCCCTGTGGAGTAACAACATAGCCAAGAAAAGATACTCGGTCGGTGCAAAAGGTGCACTTCCCAAGGTTACCAAACAAACGTGCATCACGTAAAGCAATAAAAACAACACGTAAATGTTCCAAATGTTCCTCCAAAGATCTGCTATAAATCAGAATATCATCAAAATAGACTACCACAAATCATCCAATGAAAGCACGTAAAACTTCGTTCATTAATCTCATGAAAGTACTAGGTGCATTAGTTAACCCAAAAGGCATGACTAACCACTCATATAATCCAAACTTTGTTTTAAATGCTGTTTTCTATTCATCCCCCAATTTCATACGAATTTGATGGTATCCACTACGCAAATCAACTTTGGAGAATATTGTAGAGACACTCAATTCATCAAGCATATCATCTAGTCTAGGAATAGGATGACGATAACGAATAGTAATATTATTAATGCCTCTACAATCAACACACATACGCGACGTACCGTCCTTTTTTGTCACTAGTATAATAGGAACAGCACAAGGACTAAGAGATTCGCGTATATAACCTTTGTCGAGCAGTTGCTCGACAGGAGTTGCTCGACAAAGGTTATATACGCGAATCCCTTAGTCCTTGTGCTGTTCCTATTATTCTAGTGCCGAAAAAGGTTGGTACATCACGTATGTGTGTTGATTGTAGAGGCATTAATAATATTACTATTCGTTATCGTCATCCTATTCCTAGACTAGATGATATGCTTGATGAATTGAGTGTCTCTACAATATTCTCCAAAGTTGATTTGCGTAGTGGATACCATCAAATTCGTATGAAATTGGGGGATGAATAGAAAACAGCATTTAAAACAAAGTTTGGATTATATGAGTGGTTAGTCATGCCTTTTGGGTTAACTAATGCACCTAGTACTTTCATGAGATTAATGAACGAAGTTTTACGTGCTTTCATTGGATGATTTGTGGTAGTCTATTTTGATGATATTCTGATTTATAGCAGATCTTTGGAGGAACATTTGGAACATTTACGTGTTGTTTTTATTGCTTTACGTGATGCACGTTTGTTTGGTAACCTTGGGAAGTGCACCTTTTGCACCGACCGAGTATCTTTTCTTGGCTATGTTGTTACTCCACAGGGAATTGAAGTTGATAAAGCCAAGATTGAAGCTATTGAGAGTTGGCCACAGCCCAAAACGATCACACAAGTGAGGAGTTTTCTTGGACTCGCTGGTTTCTATAGGCGTTTTGTGAGAGATTTCAGCAGCATTGCTGCACCTCTCAATGAGCTTACAAAGAAGGATGTGCCTTTTGTTTGTGGTACCTCACAGGAAGAAGCCTTCACGGTATTGAAAGATAAGTTGACACATGCTCCTTTACTCCAACTTCCTGATTTTAATAAGACTTTTGAGCTTGAATGTGATGCTAGTGGAATTGGATTAGGAGGTGTTTTATTACAAGATGGCAAACCTGTTGCATACTTTTCTGAAAAATTGAGTGGGCCTAGTCTGAACTATTCTACTTATGACAAAGAATTATATGCTCTTGTTCGGACCTTAGAAACATGGCAACATTATTTATGGCCCAAAGAATTTGTTATACATTCTGATCATGAATCTTTGAAACACATTAAAAGTCAAGCAAAACTGAACCGTAGACATGCTAAATGGGTTGAATTTATTGAGACTTTCCCTTATGTCATTAAACACAAGAAGGGTAAAGAAAATGTTATTGCTGATGCTTTGTCTCGTCGTTATACGATGCTTTCACAACTTGACTTTAAAGTATTTGCTTTGGAGACCATCAAAGATCAATATGTGCATGATGCTGAATTTAAAGATGTATTGCAGAATTGTAAGGAAGGGAGAACATGGAACAAGTTCGTCGTTAACGATGGATTTGTGTTTCGTGCTAACAAGCTATGCATTCCAGCTAGCTCTATTCGTCTTTTGTTGTTGCAGGAGGCGCATGGAGGAGGATTAATGGGACACTTTGGCGTGAAGAAGACGGAGGATATACTTGCTACACATTTCTTTTGGCCAAAGATGAGACGGGATGTTGAGCGTTTTGTTGCTCGCTGCACTACATGTCAAAAAGCTAAGTCACGACTCAATCCTCATGGTTTATATATGCCTTTGCCTGTACCTAGTGTTCCTTGGGAGGATATATCTATGGACTTTGTTTTAGGTTTACCTCGAACAAAGAAGGGGAGGGATAGCATATTTGTTGTCGTGGATAGGTTCTCGAAAATGGCACACTTTATACCATGTCATAAAAGCGATGATGCTGTTAATGTTGCTGATTTGTTCTTTCGTGAAATTATACGCTTGCATGGTGTGCCAAATACTATTGTTTCAGATCGTGATACTAAATTTCTTAGCCACTTTTGGAGATGTTTATGGGCTAAGTTGGGGACTAAACTGCTTTTTAGTACTACACGTCACCCCCAAACTGACGGACAAACTGAAGTAGTCAATAGAACATTGTCTACTATGCTTAGGGCTGTTTTGAAGAATAACAAGAAAATGTGGGAAGAATGCTTGCCTCATATTGAATTTGCTTATAATCGTTCATTGCATGCTACTACTAAGATGTGTCCTTTTGAAATTGTGTACGGTTTCCTTCCTCGTGCACCTATTGATTTGTTGCCTCTTCCATCTTCGGAGAAGGTTAATTTTGTTGTTAAACAACGTGCTGAATTGATCTTAAAAATGCATGAGTTAACTAAGGAGAACATTGAGTGTATGAATGCTAAATATAAACTTGCTGGAGATAAGGGTAGAAAACGTGTTGTCTTTGCACCTGGAGATCTTGTTTGGTTACATTTGCGTAAGGATAGATTTCCTGATTTGCGCAAATCAAAGCAAATGCCACGTGCTGATGGTCCATTTAAGGTGTTAGAGAAAATAAATGATAATGCATATAAACTTGAGCTACCTGCAGATTTTGGGGTTAGTCCCACTTTTAATATTGCAGATTTGAAGCCTTATTTGGGTGAGGAAGATGAGCTTCCGTCGAGGACGACTTCATTTCAAGAAGGGGAGGATGATGAGGACATCAATACCATTGTTACACCCAGAGCACCTACTGCTACATACACTGGACCAATTACTAGAGCTCGCGCATGCCAATTAAATTATCAGGTACTTTCGTTTCCTGGTAATGATTCTAATGTTCATGAGAATATGATGCTGCCTAAATTGGATACATTTGTCTTACTTACAAATGAAGGGCCTGGCATGGATAAGAGGGATGAACACTGGAGCAAGACCAGGCATGGAGATGATGGCATGCGCAACGGGAACAAGAACGGAGTTACAAGTGATGATTTCAGGACATTGAGGCCACCTTAATGCGTGCATGAAGCCTTGGACGAAATATACAAGATGCCACTTCATAAATTTCGTCCAGAGGCTATTATAGGTGCTGCGTCACCTTATTATTGGGCCAGGCCCATGTAATTTGGAAATACTTAAGTATAGGCTGTTTTTAGAGTCCGTATGTGTGGGAAAACGAGAGTTAGGGTTGGTTTCGGATCCCTCCTCCAAGGGCCACGAAATTCCCCCCTTCTTCCTCCATATATACAGCCCTTAGGGTGTCGTTTAGACTTGGGTTTTGTTTAGATTAAAAGTTCACCATAGCTGCAACTTCGCGTACTTCGTTTGTGTTCAACGACCAGACCAAGACGTCACCGAACCCCACCTTGATCAATAAAGCTTTCATCTTATATTCGCAATATCCAGATTGCAAATCTTAGTTTCTTGCTTGTTCTTCATTTGCTTGCAGGAGATAGACCCTCGTGGTCAGGTTGATTGTGCTCCGGTGTGGTCAATAACCTCTCGGAGTTGGTTTAGCGATTGCTAAGGCGCGACGTCCTCGCACGTTCTTAGTCGGATCGTCAAAGTCTACTCCACCAAAAACGATAGCTATCATCTCATCGAAAGATCGGGACTCCCTCGCCTCTATCAAAGGGGAGCAGGTGGGAGGCCACGGGGGCGCCGGAGCTCGCCGAAACAGAGCTTGCGGCGGCAGCCGAGGTGCGGTGAGGATGGTTTCGGCGCTATGGCGCACGGCAGAACCTGCGGGCGGTGGCGTTGGGTTCGTTGGGACATGCTCAGCTCACGGCAGGGCTCGGGGGTGAGCTATGGTGGCGGCGGGCTTCGAGCACGGTGTCTAGCACGGCTACAGAATGGGAGCGACGAAGAGACAAGAGGGGAAATGGGCAAGAGCTCACGGCGATCTCGATGGCGTCGTCAGCGAGCTCGGGGACGCACTGTAGGCGACGGGCGAGCGGTGAAGATCCACGGCGACCGGTGGTGAAGAAGGCGACGGTGGCGATGATGGAGGCAGTCCGAAGGTGCGTGGCTTGGCAGAGGGCTTCAGCGGGACGAGATGGAGCTCGTGGATATTCTGGAGAGGCGTGGCGGTGGCTGTGGCTATGCCAATGACGAGGGGAGGTGACGACAGCGCTCGGTTGTTCACGGAGAAGAGAGACAAAGGGGAGGATATGGACGGGGAAGAGCGAGAGGGGTCTGGGGGGTGCGTGTCGACGTCCAGGGTGTCGAGGCACATTCAGGCTGCCTGGAGGTGGCCGGGCACGTGGCCGCACGCGTCGGGCGCGTGTCCTTGTCCTCCTGGCACAAGGAAGGGGATGACTGGCAGCGCTAGGTGGTGGGCTGGGCCGCCAGCTAGGCCGGCCGGTAAGATTCCTTTTTTTTCTTTCCTTATTGTTTTTGTATTTTTCTTTATCTGTTTTGATTTAGTTTAGGCACTAAATTAGTTTTCTGTCTTCTAATAATTTTTGTAGGGACTAGTTGGATTATTCCAAAGCCCCTCACCAAAATTTAGAATTATTGGAGCTAGTAAATATTTTATATGAATGAATATCCCCAATTCAAATACAATATGAATTGATTCAAAAATCCAGAATGTCATGGAAAATTGTGCATCATCTCTCGTTACCGTTTCCAGCATTTTCAAAAAATCATGAACATTTTTGGAGACCATTTTGGGTTCTTTGAAATTTATTTTAGTTGAACCTACTTGAATTCCATTTGATGCTTGGGTTTGAAACAACCCCATGTAAAATTCAACTGCAATTTAGATATGATGAAAACATGAAAGGCTAGCCTAGGTCATACCAGAACTAGGGATGTGACAACTCGCCCCCACTCAAAAGAATCTTGTCCCAGGATTTAGGAGGCGTCGGAAAGAGAGTGGGGTACTCCAATCGAAGACGATCTTCTCGCTCCCAAGTAGCTTCTCTCTCGGAATGATGAGACCACTGAACCTTGAGAAACTTGATGTTTTGGCGTCGAGTGACATGCCTGCCTGATCAAGAATACGAACAGGGTACTCTCGATATGTGAGGTTATCTTGGAGATCAAGCGTTTCGTGGTCCACTCCGCGGATGGGATCCGAGAAGCAACGCTTGAGTTGAGAGACGTGGAAGACATCATGGACTCAAGAAAGATGTGGGGGTAGTTACAACTGGTAGGCAACCTCTCCTCGTTTAGCGGGAATATGAGAAGGACCAATATAACAAGGAGCCAACTTGCCCTTGATACCGAATCGATGGGTACCCTTTAGAGGAGTAACCCGAAGGTAAGCCTTGTCGCCAACGTCATAAGCCACTTCCTTATGACGACGGTCATACTGGCTCTTTTGACGAGACTGTGCTGTTTTCAAATTCTCATGAATGATGCGAACTTGCTCCTTTGCTTCCTAGATCATATCCGATCCAAAGAATTGTCTTTCACTGGTTTCTGACCAGTTCAAAGCAGTTCGACATGTTCGTCCATAAAGAATCTCGAAGGGTGCTTTCTTGAGATTGGATTGGTACCTATTGTTATAGGCAAACTCGGCGAAAGGAAGGCATTTCTCCCAATCCATACCGAATGAGATAATGCAAGCTCTAAGCATGTCTTCGAGAATCTGGTTAACCCTTTCAACCTGACCACTCGACTGAGGGTGGAAAGCGGTACTGAAGGAAAGATGGGTTCCCATGGTAGTCTGGAAACTCTCCCAGAAATGAGAAGTGAAAAGACTACCACAGTCAGAATTGATCTCTAGTGGGACACCATGTGGGACACCAAAGCTAGCTGACTAGCAGTGATACTCTCTCGAACAGGAAGGAAGTGAGCCACTTTGGAAAGACGATCAATGATTACGAAGATAGCATTATTCCCTTTCTTGGTCCTGGGAAAGCCAGTGAAGAAGTCCATACCAACTTTATCGCATTTCCACTCAGGAATAGCTAAAGGCTGAAGGGTGCCAGCAGGTCTCTGATGTTCTGCCTTAATGCGAGGACAAACATCACAATTAGCAATGAACTCAGCGATTTCTCTCTTCATCCTAGTCCACCAAAACCTCTAGCGTAGGTCTTGATTTATCTTAGTACTACCAGGATGAATCGTGAGAGGAGATTCATGAGCCTCCTTAAGGATCAGTTGTCGCAGATGTTGATTCTTGGGAACCACCAAGCGATTCTCAAAGAAAACAACACCTCGATTATCCATAGAGAAACATCCACCAACTCCCTTTTTAATGTTTCTCCTAATGCGGATAACACCCCTATCAAACTTCTGGTCAGAAATGATCTGATTCTCAAGGGTAGGTTTCGCCAGCAAAGTAGAAAGGAATCCTCGAGGAGCAATGTGAAGGTTAAGCTTACAGAATTCCTCATGGAGAAGTGGTTGGCCCTGTTGCAACATGAGATTGTTGCAATAGGACTTACGACTTAGTGCATCAGCCATGACTTTGGCCTTGCCTGGAGTGTAAGTAATCCCTAAGTCGTAATCTGAGATCAACTCCAACCAATGTCTTTGCCTATGGTTCAAATCTGGTTGGGTGAAGATATACTTGAGACTCTGGTGATCTGTGTAAATCTCACAGTGTTTTCCAAGAAGGTAATGTTGCCATGGCTTAAGTGCATAGACTACGGCTGCAAGCTCTAGATCATGTGTCGGATAATTCTCCTCATGTGGATGCAACTATCGAGATGCATAGGCAATCACATGGCGATCCTACATGAGAATGCAACCTAGTCCCTGTCGCGAGGCGTCGCAATAGATAACAAGGTCATTAGTGAAATCCGGTGGCACAAGTATGGGAGCAGAAGTCAGGCGTATTTTCAGTTCCTGAAAACTGTACTCACATTGTGGTGACCACTCAAACTTTTTATATTTCTTGAGGAGTTCCATGAGAGGTTTGGCCACTTTGGAGAAGTTTTCAACAAAGCGGTGATAATAACTGTTTAGACCAAGGAAACTCCTAACTTGTTTAACTGATTCAGGTGGAGTCCAATCAAGGAAGGCCTAAACTCTCTCGGGATTACCAACAATGCCCTTACCAGAAATCATGTGGCCTAGATAGGTCACTTCTGGCAACCAAAATTCACACTTAGAGAACTTGGCATAAAGGCGGTGCTCTCTAAGTTTTCTAACACAAGTCTGAGAGGTTCAGCATGCTCTTCCTCGTTCTTCGAGTAAATAAGAATACCATCGAGGTAGACCACGAAGAACTTGTCTAAGTACTCCATGAAGATCGAGTTCATCAAGCGAGAAAATGTAGCTAGAGCATTGGTTAGACCAAAGGACATAACAGAGTACTCGTACTAGCCACAA
Organism: Thinopyrum elongatum; assembly: GCA_011799875.1. NCBI lineage: Eukaryota > Viridiplantae > Streptophyta > Magnoliopsida > Poales > Poaceae > Thinopyrum > Thinopyrum elongatum. Next base: position 384,865,039 of record CM022303.1, on the reverse strand, counting down.
CGAGTGACAAAGGCTGTTTTAGGGATGTCCCCATTTTTTATCTTGATTTGGTGGTAGCCTAACCTCAAATCCATCTTGGAAAAGACTGAGGATCCAGCGAGCTGATCATACAGGTCGTTGATCCTAGGGAGCGGATACTTGTTCTTTATTGTGACCAAATTAACGGGATGATAATCTACAACCATCTGATCCGTACCATCCGTCTTCTTGACGAAGAGAACGGGACAAGCCCAGGGAGAAGAACTAGGATGGATGAAGCCCTTTTGCAAGGACTCATCAAGTTGTTTCTTAATTTCAACTAGCTCTAAGGGTGCCATCTTATAAGGTCTCCTAGAAATTGGGGCGGTTCCTGGGATGAGATCTATGACAAACTCTACATCTCTGTCAGGTGGAATGCCTGGCAGTTCCTCTGGAAAGAGATCCAGAAAGTCACTGACTACCGGGATATCATCAAGGTCCGGGAGAGGGCTGGCATTAAGAGAATAGAGTTGACGCTTTGCAACTCTAGTTGAGACAGTGACTATCTTGCCAGATGGTTGTGTAAGCTCGACAGACCTGGTGTAACAATCAATCTTGGCATAATGAGTTGTCATCCAGTCCATACCCAAGATGATGTTAATATCTGTAGACTTTAGGTGATAGAGGCGAAGGTGTCCCGATCTTTCGATGAGATGATAGCTATCGTTTTTGGTGGAGTAGACTTTGACGATCCGACTACGAACGTGCGAGGACGTCGCGCCTTAGCAATCGCTAAACCAACTCCGAGAGGTTATTGACCACGCCGGAGCACAATCAACCTGACCACGAGGGTCTATCTCCTGCAAGCAAATGAAGAACAAGCAAGAAACTAAGATTTGCAATCTGGATATTGCGAATATAAGATGAAAGCTTTATTGATCAAGGTGGGGTTCTGTGACGTCTTGGTCTGGTCGTTGAACACAAACGAAGTACGCGAAGTTGCAGCTATGGCGAACTTTTAATCTAAACAAAACCCAAAGTCTAAACGGTGCCCTAAGGGCTGTATATATGGAGGAAGAGGAGGGGATTTCGTGGCCCTTGAAGGAGGGGTCCGAAACCAACCCTATCTCTTGTTTCCCCACACATACGGACTCTAAAAACAGCCTATACTCAAGTATTTCGAAATTACATGGGTGATGAGGACATCAATACCATTGTTACACCCACAACCCCTGCTTCTATACATACTGGACCAATTACTAGAGCTCGCGCACGCCAATTAAAATATCAGGTACTTTCGTTTCTTGGTAATGATTCTAAAGTTCATGAGAATATGATGCTGCCTAATAGGATACATTTGTTTTGCTTACAAATGAAGGGCCTAGCTTGGACAAGAAAGAGGAACCTTGGAGCAAGTTCAAGGATGGAGATGATGGCATCACAAGGGGAACAAGAACGGAGTTACAAGTGATGATTTCAGGACTTTGAAGCCACCATAATGAGTGCAGGAAGCCTTGGACGAAATATACAAGATGTCACTTCATAAATTTCGTCCAGAGGCTATTATAGGTGCTGCGTCACCTTATTATTGGGCCAGGCCCATGTAATTTCGAAATACTTGAGTATAGGCTGTTTTTAGAGTCCGTATGTGTGGGGAAACAAGAGATAGGGTTGGTTTCGGACCCCTCCTTCAAGGGCCACGAAATCCCCTCCTCTTCCTCCATATATACAGCCCTTAGGGCACCGTTTAGACTTTGGGTTTTGTTTAGATTAAAAGTTCGCCATAGCTGCAACTTCGCGTACTTCGTTTGTGTTCAACGACCAGACCAAGACGTCACAGAACCCCACCTTGATCAATAAAGCTTTCATCTTATATTCGCAATATCCAGATTGCAAATCTTAGTTTCTTGCTTGTTCTTCGATTGCGTGCAGGAATAGACCTTCGTGGACAGGCTGATCGTGCTTCCAGCATCGTCAGTAACCTCAGGAGATTGGTTTAGCGATTGCTAAGGCGCAACGTCGTGCACGTTTGTAGTCGGATCGTCAAAGTCGGCTCCACCAAATCGATAGTTACCATCTCATCGAAAGATCGGGACACCCTCGCCTCTATCAAGTGGTATCAGATTCCCAGGTTGCTCGGTGAGATTTACAGTTTTTCGTAGTTTAGATCGAGTCTGTTCTTCATACCTACAGTCCAGGAAAAAGCCAAAAAAAAAATTTAGGGTTAGTTCATCATATCCGAACCAATCTGAGCCTTTGCATAATCTTTTTAGGGTTTTTGCTTTGTTGAATTTTGCGGTTGCATCGTCGTGTCAAGTTGCTGGTCTTAGCGTCTAGTTCTTTAGAGTTTCGAGTTCTGTTCACAAGTTGTCACGCCGCCGCCGCACCATCATCATCGCCCCTACCATATACCACCACAGCTTATCTGCTATTTCTCTGAGTCCATATACCACCACCGATCCGAGTCCATATACCACCACCGATCCGAGTCCATATACCACCACCAATCCGAGCCCACATATACTACCGTCATATACCATCACCAGTCCGAGTTCCACCAGATTCATCTCTGCCACCAGTCCTAGTCCGAGTCCAGTATTTATTCCTTTATTTTAGAGTTCCGGATCACGCGATACTACGAGTCGTGAACAAGTCGGATTCCCCAATTTTCGTGCTACCCGCAGAAGAAAAATAGTTCCAGTTTCAAAAAAAAAAAAGGTCGTTGAACACAAACGAAGTACGCGAAGTTGCAGCTATGGCGAACTTTTAATCTAAACAAAACCCCACCTTGATCAATAAAGCTTTCATCTTATATTCGCAATATCCAGATTGCAAATCTTAGTTTCTTGCTTGTTCTTCGTTTGCTTGCAGGAGATAGACCCTCGTGGTCAGGTTGATTGTGCTCCGGCGTGGTCAATAACCTCTCGGAGTTGGTTTAGCGATTGCTAAGGCGCGACGTCCTCGCACGTTCGTAGTCGGATCGTCAAAGTCTACTCCACCAAAAACGATAGCTATCATCTCATCGAAAGATCGGGACACCCTCGCCTCTATCAAGTGGTACCGTCGTTGAGAGTTTATTCAACATTGCATCTCTGAATTGATTATTGCTGACCCTTTTTGCTACCATATCATAAGCCTTCCCAGCTCCACATACATCTACATCGTGTGTTTGACACCATGATGAGGACATCAATACCATTGTTACACCCACAGCCCCTGCTTCTATACATACTGGACCAATTACTAGAGCTCGCGCACGCCAATTAAAATATCAGGTACTTTCGTTTCTTGGTAATGATTCTAAAGTTCATGAGAATATGATGCTGCCTAAATTGGATACATTTGTTTTGCTTACAAATGAAGGGCCTAGCTTGGACAAGAAAGAGGAACCTTGCAGCAAGTTCAAGCATGGAGATGATGGCATGCACAAGGGGAACAAGAACGGAGTTACAAGTGATGATTTCAGGACTTTGAAGCCACCATAATGAGTGCAGGAAGCCTTGGACGAAATATACAAGATGTCACTTCATAAATTTCGTCCAGAGGCTATTATAGGTGCTGCGTCACCTTATTATTGGGCCAGGCCCATGTAATTTCGAAATACTTGAGTATAGGCTGTTTTTAGAGTCCGTATGTGTGGGGAAACAAGAGATAGGGTTGGTTTCGGACCCCTCTTTCAAGGGCCACGAAATCCCACCCTCCTCCTCCATATATACAGCCCTTAGGGCACCGTTTAGACTTTGGGTTTTGTTTAGATTAAAAGTTCGCCATAGCTGCAACTTCGCGTACTTCGTTTGTGTTCAACGACCAGACCAAGACGTCACAGAACCCCACCTCGATCAATAAAGCTTTCATCTTATATTCGCAATATCCAGATTGCAAATCTTAGTTTCTTGCTTGTTCTTCGTTTGCTTGCAGGAGATAGACCCTCGGGGTCAGGTTGATTGTGCTCCGGCGTGGTCAATAACCTCTCGGAGTTGGTTTAGCGATTGCTAAGGCGCGACGTCCTCGCACGCTCGTAGTCGGATCGTCAAAGTCGACTCCACCAAATCGATAGCTATCATCTCATCGAAAGATCGGGACACCCCCGCCTCTATCACATGGGTGGATTAAATAGAGAGATTCAGACCATTCTAGAGTATAAGGAGTATAATAATATCACTCGTTTATTCCATCTTGCTTGTAAAGCTGAACGTGAAGTGCAGGATCGACAGGCATTGGCGCGAACTAATTTTTCTGCAGGTCGATCTTCATCATGGACACCGCGTGCCTCCTCTACTCCCACACGTCCTACTGCGGCACCACTGACTTCAGCCGCCAATTCCAATCGAGATACAAGAAAACAGGCACCACCACCACCATCTGCCAAGAGTACACCTTCTGGGCCTGCCCAGAGCTCTTCTTCATCTATGGCATCAACAGGGCACACACATGATATTATTTGTCGTCGTTGTAAGGGAAGAGGTCATTATGCGAGAGAATGCCAATCTCCGCGTGTTATGATTGCTACTGAGGATGGTGGGTATGAGTCCGCTAGTGATTATGATAAGGAGACTTTGGCTCTTATTACAAGTGAAGAACACGGTGGAGATGATTCTGATCATGAGACGCAATACATGGCTCCTGAAGACGCTGACAGGTATGAATGTTTAGTTGCTCAACGTGTTTTGAGTGTGCAGGTCACACAAGCTGAGCAAAATCAGAGGCATAATTTGTTCCATACAAAGGGAGTTGTGCAGGAACGTTCTGTTCGCGTCATCATAGATGGAGGGAGCTGCAACAACTTGGCTAGCATGGAGATGGTGGAGAAGCTATCTCTCACCACAAGACCACATCCACATCCTTACTATATCCAATGGTTCAACAACAGCGGCAAGGTTAAGGTAACACGTACTGTTCGTGTGCATTTTAGTATCTCTACATATGCTGATTATGTTGATTGTGATGTGGTACCCATGCAAGCATGTTCATTATTACTTGGTAGACCATGGCAATTTGATAAAAATTCTGTACACCATGGTAGAAACAATCAGTATACTCTTGTTCATAAGGATAAACATATTACTTTGCTTCCTATGACTCCTGATTCTATTTTGAAAGATGATATTAATAGAGCTAGTAAAGCAAAACAGGAGAAAAATAAGAGTGAAAATCAGATTGTGGCAAAAGAATTGGAGCAACAAATGAAGCCTAATAATAAACCATCTAGTGTTGCTTCTGAAATTAAATTGAAAAGTGCATGCTTACTTGCCACCAAATCTGATATTGATGATCTAGATTTCAGCAATTCTGTTTGCTATGCTTTTGTGTGCAAAGAGGCGTTATTTTCATTCGAGGACGTGCCTTCCTCTTTGCCTCCTGCGGTCACTAACATTTTGCAGGAGTTCGCTGACGTCTTTCCACAAGACGTGCCACCGGGATTACAACCTATTCGCGGGATTGAGCATCAGATTGACTTAATTCCCGGTGCTTCGTTGCCAAACCGTGCGCCATACCGTACCAATCCAGAGGAGACGAAGGAGATTATGCGTCAAGTACAGGAGTTGCTCGACAAAGGTTATATACGCGAATCCCTTAGTCCTTGTGCTGTTCCTGAGAATATGATGCTGCCTAAATTGGATACATTTGTTTTGCTTACAAATGAAGGGCCTAGCTTGGACAAGAAAGAGGAACCTTGGAGCAAGTTCAAGCATGGAGATGATGGCATGCACAAGGGGAACAAGAACGGAGTTACAAGTGATGATTTCAGGACTTTGAAGCCACCATAATGAGTGCAGGAAGCCTTGGACGAAATATACAAGATGTCACTTCATAAATTTCGTCCAGAGGCTATTATAGGTGCTGCGTCACCTTATTATTGGGCCAGGCCCATGTAATTTCGAAATACTTGAGTATAGGCTGTTTTTAGAGTCCGTATGTGTGGGGAAACAAGAGATAGGGTTGGTTTCGGACCCCTCCTTCAAGGGCCACGAAATCCCCTCCTCTTCCTCCATATATACAGCCCTTAGGGCACCGTTTAGACTTTGGGTTTTGTTTAGATTAAAAGTTCGCCATAGCTGCAACTTCGCGTACTTCGTTTGTGTTCAACGACCAGACCAAGACGTCACGGAACCCCACCTCGATCAATAAAGCTTTCATCTTATATTCGCAATATCCAGATTGCAAATCTTAGTTTCTTGCTTGTTCTTCGTTTGCTTGCAGGAGATAGACCCTCGGGGTCAGGTTGATTGTGCTCCGGCGTGGTCAATAACCTCTCGGAGTTGGTTTAGCGATTGCTAAGGCGCGACGTCCTCGCACGTTCGTAGTCGGATCGTCAAAGTCTACTCCACCAAAAATGATAGATATCATCTCATCGAAAGATCGGGACACCCTCGCCTCTATCAAGTGGTATCAGATTCCCAGGTTGCTCGGTGAGATTTACAGTTTTTCGTAGTTTAGATCGAGTCTGTTCTTCATACCTACAGTCCCGGAAAAAGCCAAAAAAAAAAATTTAGGGTTAGTTCATCATATCCGAACCAATCTGAGCCTTTGCATAATCTTTTTAGGGTTTTTGGTTTGTTGAATTTGCGGTTGCATCGTCGTGTCAAGTTGCTGGTCTTAGCGTCTAGTTCTTTAGAGTTTCGAGTTCTGTTCACAAGTTGTCACGCCGCCGCCGCACCATCATCATCGCCCCTACCGTATACCACCACAGCTTATCTGCTATTTCTCTGAGTCCATATACCACCACCAATCCGAGTCCATATACCACCACCAATCCGAGCCCACATATACTACCGTCATATACCATCACCAGTCCGAGTTCCACCAGATTCATCTCTGCCACCAGTCCTAGTCCGAGTCCAGTATTTATTCCTTTATTTTAGAGTTCCAGATCACGCGATACTACGAGTCGTGAACAAGTCGGATTCCCCAATTTTCGCGCTACCCGCAGAAGAAAAATAGTTCCAGTTTCCAAAAAAAACTAAGTCTGGAAAATTCTGGCTAGGCAGTTTTTAGACCATTTGTAGACTTTTTCAAAAAAAAATTGTTGCGGAGCAAAAAAAAAAAAAAAGGAGGAAAAAAAAGTGCAAAAAAAAAAGGAAAAAATTCAGAGTGTGCTCCTCCCTTGTTTACGTGCAGCGCCGTGATTTTTGTTAGTGTTCTAGGCTCGCGTCTCTAGCACGGTCTAGCCTAGGACCAGCACAGTACCGTCGTTGAGAGTTTATTCAACATTGCATCTCTGAATTGATTATTGCTGACCCTTTTTGCTACCATATCATAAGCCTTCCCAGCTCCACATACATCTACATCGTGCGTTTGACACCACCTGGCAATCGCTCTGTCCAAGCTCTGAGAGTTTTGACTACAAAGCTTGCCGATCACCACCTGCTGCTGGGTAAGAACTGGTAAGAATTTGAGATTTGCTTGACGGATTTGTGACACCACACCACACCACCACCACGTTCTAGTAGTCTGTAGGATCATATTCTTGTGTGTTTCTATTGCTGCTAACCATGGCAGGATCACAAGCCGACGAGATTGACTGGGAGAACATGACGAACAAGGAGTTGCATGATAAATTTCAGCAAATGATGAGTGGCCAGGTGGGAGATGTGCTAAACAGATTTGAAGAGGCCATGGAGAAGATAGATGGCATGGAGAAGTCGTTCGAGACAAAGCTGGATAACAAGTTTAATGAATTGCTCAAGCGTCTTCCCCAACCACCACCGGCTGCACCTGTCGCACCTCTGCAACGACAACAACAACGCCCCCTTCCAAATCAGTTCGGACGAGCGAAGCGTGTTCCTCTTGAGGATGGCCAAACTTCTGGTGCTGTTGTACCTACTGTTGATGCTTCTTTGGCTCCTGCTCCTGCTGCTGCTGGTGCCGAGGACGAGGATGATTACGCGGGCGATTATGAGGATGAGGTTGATGAAAATCATAACTACGTGCAACCACCAGCACCAGGTCGTCCACATGCAAATAATCGCAATGGTAGGCCTGCACCACCACTTCAGGTACGAGATCATGACCATCTTCCTAAATTAAAATTGAATATTCCACCATTCGAGGGTAGATATGTTCCTGATATATATCTTACTTGGGAGTTAGAAACTGAACAACGTTTTACATGTTTACAATATCCCGAGGAACGACGTGTTGCTGCTGCTGTTTGTGCTTTCACTAGTTTTGCATGTGTATGGTGGTCTGAACATTGTAGATTATATCATATTCCAGCTACGTGGGCTGCTTTGAAAACTGTTATGCGTACTCGTTGGGTTCCACCATATTATCAACGTGAATTACTTCAAAAATTGCAGCGCTTAAGCCAAGGAAAAAATTCTGTAGAAGAATATTATCAGGAATTACAAACTGGCATGATTAGATGTGGTATTGTTGAGGAGAATGAAGCTATGCTTGCACGTTTCATGGGTGGATTAAATAGAGAGATTCAGACCATTCTAGAGTATAAGGAGTATAATAATATCACTCGTTTATTCCATCTTGCTTGTAAAGCTGAACGTGAAGTGCAGGATCGACAGGCATTGGCGCGAACTAATTTTTCTGCAGGTCGATCTTCATCATGGACACCGCGTGCCTCCTCTACTCCCACACGTCCTACTGCGGCACCACTGACTTCAGCCGCCAATTCCAACCGAGATACAAGAAAACAGGCACCACCACCACCATCTGCCAAGAGTACACCTTCTGGGCCTGCCCAGAGCTCTTCTTCATCTATGGCATCAACAGGGCACACACATGATATTATTTGTCGTCGTTGTAAGGGAAGAGGTCATTATGCGAGAGAATGCCAATCTCCGCGTGTTATGATTGCTACTGAGGATTGTGGGTATGAGTCCGCTAGTGATTATGATGAGGAGACTTTGGCTCTTATTACAAGTGAAGAACACGGTGGAGATGATTCTGATCATGAGAGGCAATACATGGCTCCTGAAGACGCTGACAGGTATGAATGTTTAGTTGCTCAACGTGTTTTGAGTGTGCAGGTCACACAAGCTGAGCAAAATCAGAGGCATAATTTGTTCCATACAAAGGGAGTTGTGAAGGAACGTTCTGTTCGCGTCATCATAGATGGAGGGAGCTGCAACAACTTGGCTAGCATGGAGATGGTGGAGAAGCTATCTCTCACCACAAGACCACATCCACATCCTTACTATATCCAATGGTTCAACAACAGCGGCAAGGTTAAGGTAACACGTACTGTTCGTGTGCATTTTAGTATCTCTACATATGCTGATTATGTTGATTGTGATGTGGTACCCATGCAAGCATGTTCATTATTACTTGGTAGACCATGGCAATTTGATAAAAATTCTGTACACCATGGTAGAAACAATCAGTATACTCTTGTTCATAAGGATAGACATATTACTTTGCTTCCTATGACTCCTGATTCTATTTTGAAAGATGATATTAATAGAGCTAGTAAAGCAAAGCAGGAGAAAAATAAGAGTGAAAATCAGATTGTGGCAAAAGAATTTGAGCAACAAATGAAGCCTAATAATAAACCATCTAGTGTTGCTTCTGAAATTAAATTGAAAAGTGCATGCTTACTTGCCACCAAATCTGATATTGATGAGCTAGATTTCAGCAATTCTGTTTGCTATGCTTTCGTGTGCAAAGAGGCGTTATTTTCATTCGAGGACGTGCCTTCCTCTTTGCCTCCTGCGGTCACTAACATTTTGCAGGAGTTCGCTGACGTCTTTCCACAAGACGTGCCACCGGGATTACCACCTATTCGCGGGATTGAGCATCAGATTGACTTAATTCCCGGTGCTTCGTTGCCAAACCGTGCGCCATACCGTACCAATCCAGAGGAGACGAAGGAGATTATGCGTCAAGTACAGGAGTTGCTCGACAAAGGTTATATACGCGAATCCCTTAGTCCTTGTGCTGTTCCTATTATTCTAGTGCCGAAAAAGGATGGTACATCGCGTATGTGTGTTGATTGTAGAGGCATTAATAATATTACTATTCGTTATCGTCATCCTATTCCTAGACTAGATGATATGCTTGATGGATTGAGTGGCTCTAGAATATTCTCCAAAGTTGATTTGCGTAGTGGATACCATCAAATTCGTATGAAATTGGGGGATGAATGGAAAACAGCATTTAAAACAAAGTTTGGATTATATGAGTGGTTAGTCATGCCTTTTGGGTTAACTAATGCACCTAGTACTTTCATGAGATTAATGAACGAAGTTTTACGTGCTTTCATTGGTTGATTTGTGGTAGTCTATTTTGATGATATACTGATTTATAGCAGATCTTTGGAGGAACATTTGGAACATTTACGTGCTGTTTTTATTGCTTTACGTGATGCACGTTTGTTTGGTAACCTTGGGAAGTGCACCTTTTGCACCGACCGAGTATCTTTTCTTGGCTATGTTGTTACTCCACAGGGAATTGAAGTTGATAAAGCCAAGATTGAAGCTATTGAGAGTTGGCCACAGCCCAAAACAGTCACTCAAGTGAGGAGTTTTCTTGGACTCGCTGGTTTCTATAGGCGTTTTGTGAGAGATTTCAGCACCATTGCTGCACCTCTCAATGAGCTTACAAAGAAGGATGTGCCTTTTGTTTGGGGTACCTCACAGGAAGAAGCCTTCACGGTATTGAAAGATAAGTTGACACATGCTCCTTTACTCCAACTTCCTGATTTTAATAAGACTTTTGAGCTTGAATGTGATGCTAGTGGAATTGGATTAGGAGGTGTTTTATTACAAGATGGCAAACCTGTTGCATACTTTTCTGAAAAATTGAGTGGGCCTAGTCTGAACTATTCTACTTATGATAAAGAATTATATACTCTTGTTCGGACCTTAGAAACATGGCAACATTATTTATGGCCCAAAGAATTTGTTATACATTCTGATCATGAATCTTTGAAACACATTAAAAGTCAAGCAAAACTGAACCGTAGACATGCTAAATGGGTTGAATTTATTGAGACTTTCCCTTATGTCATTAAACACAAGAAGGGTAAAGAAAATGTTATTGCTGATGCATTGTCTCGTCGTTATACTATGCTTTCACAACTTGACTTTAAAATATTTGGTTTGGAGACCATCAAAGATCAATATGTGCATGATGCTGAATTTAAAGATGTATTGCAGAATTGTAAGGAAGGGAGAACATGGAACAAGTTCGTCGTTAACGATGGATTTGTGTTTCGTGCTAACAAGCTATGCATTCCAGCTAGCTCCGTTCGTCTTTTGTTGTTGCAGGAGGCGCATGGAGGAGGATTAATGGGACACTTTGGCGTGAAGAAGACGGAGGATATACTTGCTACACATTTCTTTTGGCCAAAGATGAGACGGGATGTTGAGCGTTTTGTTGCTCGCTGCACTACATGTCAAAAAGCTAAGTCACGACTCAATCCTCATGGTTTATATATGCCTTTGCCTGTACCTAGTGTTCCTTGGGAGGATATATCTATGGACTTTGTTTTAGGTTTACCTCGAACAAAGAAGGGGAGGGATAGCATATTTGTTGGCGTGGATAGGTTCTCGAAAATGGCACACTTTATACCATGTCATAAAAGCGATGATGCTGTTAATGTTGCTGATTTGTTCTTTCGTGAAATTATACGCTTGCATGGTGTGCCAAATACTATTGTTTCAGATCGTGATACTAAATTTCTTAGCCACTTTTGGAGATGTTTATGGGCTAAGTTGGGGACTAAACTGCTTTTTAGTACTACATGTCACCCCCAAACTGATGGACAAACTGAAGTAGTCAATAGAACATTGTCTACTATGCTTAGGGCTGTTTTGAAGAATAACAAGAAAATGTGGGAAGAATGCTTGCCTCATATTGAATTTGCTTATAATCGTTCATTGCATTCTACTACTAAGATGTGTCCTTTTGAAATTGTGTATGGTTTCCTTCCTCATGCACCAATTGATTTGTTGCCTCTTCCATCTTCGGAGAAGGTTAATTTTGATGCTAAACAACTTGCTGAATTGATCTTAAAAATGCATGAGTTAACTAAGGAGAACATTGAGCGTATGAATGCTAAATATAAACTTGCTGGAGATAAGGGTAGAAAACATGTTGTGTTTGCACCTGGAGATCTTGTTTGGTTACATTTGCGTAAGGATAGATTTCCTGATTTGCGCAAATCAAAGCTAATGCCACGTGCTGATGGTCCTTTTAAGGTGTTAGAGAAAATAAATGATAATGCATATAAACTTGAGCTGCCTGCAGATTTTGGGGTTAGTCCCACTTTTAACATTGCAGATCTGAAGCCTTATTTGGGTGAGGAAGATGAGCTTCCGTCGAGGACGACTTCATTTCAAGAAGGGGAGGATGATGAGGACATCAATACCATTGTTACGCCCACAGCCCCTGCTTCTATACATACTGGACCAATTACTAGAGCTCGCGCACGTCAATTAAAATATCAGGTACTTTCGTTTCTTGGTAATGATTCTAAAGTTCATGAGAATATGATGCTGCCTAAATTGGATACATTTGTTTTGCTTACAAATGAAGGGCCTAGCTTGGACAAGAAAGAGGAACCTTGGAGCAAGTTCAAGCATGGAGATGATGGCATGCACAAGGGGAACAAGAACGGAGTTACAAGTGATGATTTCAGGACTTTGAAGCCACCATAATGAGTGCAGGAAGCCTTGGACGAAATATACAAGATGTCACTTCATAAATTTCGTCCAGAGGCTATTATAGGTGCTGCGTCACCTTATTATTGGGCCAGGCCCATGTAATTTCGAAATACTTGAGTATACGCTGTTTTTAGAGTCCGTATGTGTGGGGAAACAAGAGATAGGGTTGGTTTCGGACCCCTCCTTCAAGGGCCACGAAATCCCCTCCTCTTCCTCCATATATACAGCCCTTAGGGCACCGTTTAGACTTTGGGTTTTGTTTAGATTAAAAGTTCGCCATAGCTGCAACTTCGCGTACTTCGTTTGTGTTCAACGACCAGACCAAGACGTCACAGAACCCCACCTTGATCAATAAAGCTTTCATCTTATATTCGCAATATCCAGATTGCAAATCTTAGTTTCTTGCTTGTTCTTCGTTTGCTTGCAGGAGATAGACCCTCGTGGTCAGGTTGATTGTGCTCCGGCGTGGTCAATAACCTCTCGGAGTTGGTTTAGCGATTGCTAAGGCGCGACGTCCTCGCACGTTCGTAGTCGGATCATCAAAGTCTACTCCACCAAAAACGATAGATATCATCTCATCGAAAGATCGGGACACCCTCGCCTCTATCAGGCCCTGATAATTTAATTGGCGTGCGCAAGCTCTAGTAATTGGTCCGGTATGTATAGCAGTAGGGGCTGTGGGTGTAACAATGGTATTGATGTCCTCATCATCCTCCCCTTCTTGAAATGAAGTCGTCCTCGACGGAAGCTCATCTTCCTCACCCAAATAAGGCTTCAAATCTGCAATGTTAAAAGTGGGACTAACCCCAAAATCTGCAGGCAGCTCAAGTTTATATGCATTATCATTTATTTTCTCTAACACCTTAAAAGGACCATCAGCACGTGGCATTAGCTTTGATTTGCGCAAATCAGGAAATCTATCCTTACGCAAATGTAACCAAACAAGATCTCCAGGTGCAAACACAACATGTTTTCTACCCTTATCTCCAGCAAGTTTATATTTAGCATTCATACGCTCAATGTTCTCCTTAGTTAACTCATGCATTTTTAAGATCAATTCAGCACGTTGTTTAGCATCAAAATTAACCTTCTCCGACGATGGAAGAGGCAACAAATCAATTGGTGCACGAGGAAGGAAACCATACACAATTTCAAAAGGACACATCTTAGTAGTAGAATGCAATGAACGATTATAAGCAAATTCAATATGAGGCAAGCATTCTTCCCACATTTTCTTGTTATTCTTCAAAACAGCCCTAAGCATAGTAGACAATGTTCTATTGACTACTTCAGTTTGTCCATCAGTTTGGGGGTGACATGTAGTACTAAAAAGCAGTTTAGTCCCCAACTTAGCCCATAAACATCTCCAAAAGTGGCTAAGAAATTTAGTATCACGATCTGAAACAATAGTATTTGGCACAGCATGCAAGCGTATAATTTCACGAAAGAACAAATCAGCAACATTAACAGCATCATCGCTTTTATGACATGGTATAAAGTGTGCCATTTTCGAGAACCTATCCACGACAACAAATATGCTATCCCTCCCCTTCTTTGTTCGAGGTAAACCTAAAACAAAGTCCATAGATATATCCTCCCAAGGAACACTAGGTACAGGCAAAGGCATATATAAACCATGAGGATTGAGTCGTGACTTAGCTTTTTGACATGTAGTGCAGCGAGCAACAAGACGCTCAACATCCCGTCTCATCTTTGGCCAAAAGAAATGTGTAGCAAGTATATCCTCCGTCTTCTTCACGCCAAAGTGTCCCATTAATCCTCCTCCATGCGCCTCCTGCAACAACAAAAGACGAACGGAGCTAGCTGGAATGCATAGCTTGTTAGCACGAAACACAAATCCATCGTTAACGACGAACTTGTTCCATGTTCTCCCTTCCTTACAATTCTGCAATACATCTTTAAATTCAGCATCATGCACATATTGATCTTTGATGGTCTCCAAACCAAATATTTTAAAGTCAAGTTGTGAAAGCATAGTATAACGACGAGACAAAGCATCAGCAATAACATTTTCTTTACCCTTCTTGATAGAGGCGAGGGTGTCCCGATCTTTCGATGAGATGATATCTATCGTTTTTGGTGGAGTAGACTTTGACGATCCGACTACGAACGTGCGAGGACGTCGCGCCTTAGCAATCGCTAAACCAACTCCGAGAGGTTATTGACCACGCCGGAGCACAATCAACCTGACCCCGAGGGTCTATCTCCTGCAAGCAAACGAAGAACAAGCAAGAAACTAAGATTTGCAATCTGGATATTGCGAATATAAGACGAAAGCTTTATTGATCGAGGTGGGGTTCTGTGACGTCTTGGTCTGGTCGTTGAACACAAACGAAGTACGCGAAGTTGCAGCTATGGCGAACTTTTAATCTAAACAAAACCCAAAGTCTAAACGGTGCCCTAAGGGCTGTATATATGGAGGAAGAGGAGGGGATTTCGTGGCCCTTGAAGGAGGGGTCCGAAACCAACCCTATCTCTTGTTTACCCACACATACGGACTCTAAAAACAGCCTATACTCAAGTATTTCGAAATTACATGGGCCTGGCCCAATAATAAGGTGACGCAGCACCTATAATAGCCTCTGGACGAAATTTATGAAGTGACATCTTGTATATTTCGTCCAAGGCTTCCTGCACTCATTATGGTGGCTTCAAAGTCCTGAAATCATCACTTGTAACTCCGTTCTTGTTCCCTTGTGCATGCCATCATCTCCATGCTTGAACTTGCTCCAAGGTTCCTCTTTCTTGTCCAAGCTAGGCCCTTCATTTGTAAGCAAAACAAATGTATCCAATTTAGGCAGCATCATATTCTCATGAACTTTAGAATCATTACCAAGAAACGAAAGTACCTGATATTTTAATTGACGTGCGCGAGCTCTAGTAATTGGTCCAGTATGTATAGAAGCAGGGGCTGTGGGTGTAACAATGGTATTGATGTCCTCATCAGTTAACTCATGCATTTTTAAGATCAATTCAGCACGTTGTTTAGCATCAAAATTAACCTTCTCCGAAGATGGAAGAGGCAACAAATCAATTGGTGCACGAGGAAGGAAACCATACACAATTTCAAAAGGACACATCTTAGTAGTAGAATGCAATGAACGATTATAAGCAAATTCAATATGAGGCAAGCATTCTTCCCACATTTTCTTGTTATTCTTCAAAACAGCCCTAAGCATAGTAGACAATGTTCTATTGACTACTTCAGTTTGTCCATCAGTTTGGGGGTGACATGTAGTACTAAAAAGCAGTTTAGTCCCCAACTTAGCCCATAAACATCTCCAAAAGTGGCTAAGAAATTTAGTATCACGATCTGAAACAATAGTATTTAGCACACCATGCAAGCGTATAATTTCACGAAAGAACAAATCAGCAACATTAACAGCATCATCGCTTTTATGACATGGTATAAAGTGTGCCATTTTCGAGAACCTATCCACGACAACAAATATGCTATCCCTCCCCTTCTTTGTTCGAGGTAAACCTAAAACAAAGTCCATAGATATATCCTCCCAAGGAACACTAGGTACAGGCAAAGGCATATATAAACCATGAGGATTGAGTCGTGACTTAGCTTTTTGACATGTAGTGCAGCGAGCAACAAAACGCTCAACATCCCGTCTCATCTTTGGCCAAAAAAAATGTGTAGCAAGTATATCCTCCGTCTTCTTCACGCCAAAGTGTCCCATTAATCCTCCTCCATGCGCCTCCTGCAACAACAAAAGACGAACGGAGCTAGCTGGAATGCATAGCTTGTTAGCACGAAACACAAATCCATCGTTAACGACGAACTTGTTCCATGTTCTCCCTTCCTTACAATTTTGCAATACATCTTTAAATTCAGCATCATGCACATATTGATCTTTGATGGTCTCCAAACCAAATATTTTAAAGTCAAGTTGTGAAAGCATAGTATAACGACGAGACAATGCATCAGCAATAACATTTTCTTTACCCTTCTTGTGTTTAATGACATAAGGGAAAGTCTCAATAAATTCAACCCATTTAGCATGTCTACGGTTCAGTTTTGCTTGACTTTTAATGTGTTTCAAAGATTCATGATCAGAATGTATAACAAATTCTTTGGGCCATAAATAATGTTGCCATGTTTCTAAGGTCCGAACAAGAGCATATAATTCTTTATCATAAGTAGAATAGTTCAGACTAGGCCCACTCAATTTTTCAGAAAAGTATGCAACAGGTTTGCCATCTTGTAATAAAACACCTCCTAATCCAATTCCACTAGCATCACATTCAAGCTCAAAAGTCTTATTAAAATCAGGAAGTTGGAGTAAAGGAGCATGTGTCAACTTATCTTTCAATACCGTGATGGCTTCTTCCTGTGAGGTACCCCAAACAAAAGGCACATCCTTCTTTGTAAGCTCATTGAGAGGTGCAGCAATGGTGCTGAAATCTCTCACAAAACGCCTATAGAAACCAGCGAGTCCAAGAAAACTCCTCACTTGAGTGACCGTTTTGGGCTGTGGCCAACTCTCAATAGCTTCAATCTTGGCTTTATCAACTTCAATTCCCTGTGGAGTAACAACATAGCCAAGAAAAGATACTCGGTCGGTGCAAAAGGTGCACTTCCCAAGGTTACCAAACAAACGTGCATCACGTAAAGCAATAAAAACAGCACGTAAATGTTCCAAATGTTCCTCCAAAGATCTGCTATAAATCAATATATCATCAAAATAGACTACCACAAATCATCCAATGAAAGCACGTAAAACTTCGTTCATTAATCTCATGAAAGTACTAGGTGCATTAGTTAACCCAAAAGGCATGACTAACCACTCATATAAACCGAACTTAGTTTTAAATGCTGTTTTCCATTCATCTCCCAATTTCATACGAATTTGATGGTATCCACTACGCAAATCAACTTTGGAGAATATTGTAGAGCCACTCAATTCATCAAGCATATCATCTAGCCTAGGAATAGGATGACGATAACGAATAGTAATATTATTAATGCCTCTACAATCAACACACATACGCGACGTACCATCCTTTTTTGGCACTAGTATAATAGGAACAGCACAAGGACTAAGAGATTCGCGTATATAACCTTTGTCGAGCAGCTCCTGTACTTGACGCATAATCTCCTTCGTCTCCTCTAGATTGGTACGGTATGGCGCACGGTTTGGCAACGAAGCACCGGGAATTAAGTCAATCTGATGCTCAATCCCGCGAATAGGTGGTAATCCCGGTGGCACGTCTTGTGGAAAGACGTCAGCGAACTCCTGCAAAATGTTAGTGACCGCAGGAGGCAAAGAGGAAGGCACGTCCTCGAATGAAAATAACGCCTCTTTGCACACAAAAGCATAGCAAACAGAATTGCTGAAATCTAGCTCATCAATATCAGATTTGGTGGCAAGTAAGCATGCACTTTTCAATTTAATTTCAGAAGCAACACTAGATGGTTTATTATTAGGCTTCATTTGTTGCTCAAATTCTTTTGCCACAATCTGATTTTCACTCTTATTTTTCTCCTGCTTTGCTTTACTAGCTCTATTAATATCATCTTTCAAAATAGAATCAGGAGTCATAGGAAGCAAAGTAATATGTCTATCCTTATGAACAAGAGTATACTGATTGTTTCTACCATGGTGTACAGAATTTTTATCAAATTGCCATGGTCTACCAAGTAATAATGAACATGCTTGCATGGGTACCACATCACAATCAACATAATCAGCATATGTAGAGATACTAAAATGCACACGAACAGTACGTGTTACCTTAACCTTGCCGCTGTTGTTGAACCATTGGATATAGTAAGGATGTGGATGTGGTCTTGTGGTGAGAGATAGCTTCTCCACCATCTCCATGGTAGCCAAGTTGTTGCAGCTCCCTCCATCTATGATGACGCGAACAGAACGTTCCTTCACAACTCCCTTTGTATGGAACAAATTATGCCTCTGATTTTGCTCAGCTTGTGTGACCTGCACACTCAAAACACGTTGAGCAACTAAACATTCATACCTGTCAGCGTCTTCAGGAGCCATGTATTGCGTCTCATGATCAGAATCATCTCCACCGTGTTCTTCACTTTTAATAAGAGCCAAAGTCTCCTCATCATAGTCACTAGCGGACTCATACCCACCATCCTCAGTAGCAATCATAACACGCGGAGATTGGCATTCTCTCGCATAATGACCTCTTCCCTTACAACGACGACAAATAATATCATGTGTGTGCCCTGTTGATGCCATAGATGAAGAAGAGCTCTGGGCAGGCCCAGAAGGTGTACTCTTGGCAGATGGTGGTGGTGGTGCCTGTTTTCTTGTATCTCGGTTGGAATTGGCGGCTGAAGTCAGTGGTGCCGCAGTAGGACGTGTGGGAGTAGAGGAGGCACGCGGTGTCCATGATGAAGATCGACCTGCAGAAAAATTAGTTCGCGCCAATGCCTGTCGATCCTGCACTTCACGTTCAGCTTTACAAGCAAGATGGAATAAACGAGTGATATTATTATACTCCTTATACTCTAGAATGGTATGAATCTCTCTATTGAATCCAACCATGAAACGTGCAAGCATAGCTTCATTCTCCTCAACAATACCACATCTAATCATGCCAGTTTGTAATTCCTGATAATATTCTTCTACAGAATTTTTTCCTTGTCTTAAGCGCTGCAATTTTTGAAGTAATTCACGTTGATAATATGGTGGAACCCAACGAGTACGCATAGCAGTTTTCAAAGCAGCCCACGTAGCTGGAATAGGATATAATCTACAATGTTCAGACCACCATACACATGCAAAACTAGTGAAAGCACAAACAGCAGCAGCAACACGTCGTTCCTCGGGATATTGTAAACATGTAAAACGTTGTTCAGTTTCTAACTCCCAAGTAAGATATATATCAGGAACATATCTACCCTCGAATGGTGGAATATTCAATTTTAATTTAGGAAGATGGTCATGATCTCGTACCTGAAGTGGTGGTGCAGGCCTACCATTGCGATTATTTGCATGTTGATAGAGGCGAGGGTGTCCCGATCTTTCGATGAGATGGTAGTTATCGTTTTTGGTGGAGTAGACTTTGACGATCCGACTACGAACGTGCGAGGACGTCGCGCCTTAGCAATCGCTAAACCAACTCCGAGAGGTTATTGACCACGCCGGAGCACAATCAACCTGACCACGAGGGTCTATCTCCTGCAAGCAAACGAAGAACAAGCAAGAAACTAAGATTTGCAATCTGGATATTGCGAATATAAGATGAGAGCTTTATTGATCAAGGTGGGGTTCTGTGACGTCTTGGTCTGGTCGTTGAACACAAACGAAGTACGCGAAGTTGCAGCTATGGCGAACTTTTAATCTAAACAAAACCCAAAGTCTAAACGGTGCCCTAAGGGCTGTATATATGGAGGAAGAGGAGGGGATTTCGTGGCCCTTGAAGGAGGGGTCCGAAACCAACCCTATCTCTTGTTTCCCCACACATACGGACTCTAAAAACAGCCTATACTCAAGTATTTCGAAATTACATGGGGCTGGCCCAATAATAAGGTGACGCAGCACCTATAATAGCCTCTGGACGAAATTTATGAAGTGACATCTTGTATATTTCGTCCAAGGCTTCCTGCACTCATTATGGTGGCTTCAAAGTCCTGAAATCATCACTTGTAACTCCGTTCTTGTTCCCCTTGTGCATGCCATCATCTCCATGCTTGAACTTGCTCCAAGGTTCCTCTTTCTTGTCCAAGCTAGGGCCTTCATTTGTAAGCAAAACAAATGTATCCAATTTAGGCAGCATCATATTCTCATGAACTTTAGAATCATTACCAAGAAACGAAAGTACCTGATAATTTAATTGGCGTGCGCGAGCTCTAGTAATTGGTCCAGTATGTATAGAAGCAGGGGCTGTGGGTGTAACAATGGTATTGATGTCCTCATCAATACTGATTGTTTCTACCATGGTGTACAGAATTTTTATCAAATTGCCATGGTCTACCAAGTAATAATGAACATGCTTGCATGGGTACCACATCACAATCAACATAATCAGCATATGTAGAGATACTAAAATGCACACGAACAGTACGTGTTACCTTAACCTTGCCGCTGTTGTTGAACCATTGGATATAGTAAGGATGTGGATGTGGTCTTGTGGTGAGAGATAGCTTCTCCACCATCTCCATGCTAGCCAAGTTGTTGCAGCTACCTCCATCTATGATGACGCGAACAGAACGTTCCTTCACAACTCCCTTTGTATGGAACAAATTATGCCTCTGATTTTGCTCAGCTTGTGTGACCTGCACACTCAAAACACGTTGAGCAACTAAACATTCATACCTGTCAGCGTCTTCAGGAGCCATGTATTGCGTCTCATGATCAGAATCATCTCCACCGTGTTCTTCACTTGTAATAAGAGCCAAAGTCTCCTCATCATAGTCACTAGCGGACTCATACCCACCATCCTCAGTAGCAATCATAACACGCGGAGATTGGCATTCTCTCGCATAATGACCTCTTCCCTTACAACGACGACAAATAATATCGTGTGTGTGCCCTGTTGATGCCATAGATGAAGAAGAGCTCTGGGCAGGCCCAGAAGGTGTACTCTTGGCAGATGGTGGTGGTGGTGCCTGTTTTCTTGTATCTCGGTTGGAATTGGCGGCTGAAGTCAGTGGTGCCGCAGTAGGACGTGTGGGAGTAGAGGAGGCACGCGGTGTCCATGATGAAGATCGACCTGCAGAAAAATTAGTTCGCGTCAATGCCTGTCGATCCTGCACTTCACATTCAGCTTTACAAGCAAGATGGAATAAACGAGTGATATTATTATACTCCTTATACTCTAGAATGGTCTGAATCTCTCTATTTAATCCACCCATGAAACGTGCAAGCATAGCTTCATTCTCCTCAACAATACCACATCTAATCATGCCAGTTTGTAATTCCTGATAATATTCTTCTACAGAATTTTTTCCTTGTCTTAAGCGCTGCAATTTTTGAAGTAATTCACGTTGATAATATGGTGGAACCCAACGAGTACGCATAGCAGTTTTCAAAGCAGCCCACGTGATAGAGGCGAGGGTGTCCCGATCTTTCGATGAGATGATAGCTATCGTTTTTGGTGGAGTAGACTTTGACGATCCGACTACGAACGTGCGAGGACGTCGCGCCTTAGCAATCGCTAAACCAACTCCGAGAGGTTATTGACCACCCCGGAGCACAATCAACCTGACCACGAGGGTCTATCTCCTGCAAGCAAACGAAGAACAAGCAAGAAACTAAGATTTGCAATCTGGATATTGCGAATATAAGATGAAAGCTTTATTGATCAAGGTGGGGTTCTGTGACGTCTTGGTCTGGTCATTGAACACAAACGAAGTACGCGAAGTTGCAGCTATGGCGAACTTTTAATCTAAACAAAACCCAAGTCTAAACGGTGCCCTAAGGGCTGTATATATGGAGGAAGAGGAGGGGATTTCGTGGCCCTTGAAGGAGGGGTCCGAAACCAACCCTATCTCTTGTTTCCCCACACATACGGACTCTAAAAACAGCCTATACTCAAGTATTTCGAAATTACATGGGCCTGGCCCAATAATAAGGTGACGCAGCACCTATAATAGCCTCTGGACGAAATTTATGAAGTGACATCTTGTATATTTCGTCCAAGGCTTCCTGCACTCATTATGGTGGCTTCAAAGTCCTGAAATCATCACTTGTAACTCCGTTCTTGTTCCCCTTGTGCATGGCATCATCTCCATGCTTGAACTTGCTCCAAGGTTCCTCTTTCTTGTCCAAGCTAGGCCCTTCATTTGTAAGCAAAACAAATGTATCCAATTTAGGCAGCATCATATTCTCATGAACTTTAGAATCATTACCAAGAAACGAAAGTACCTGATATTTTAATTGGCGTGCGCGAGCTCTAGTAATTGGTCCAGTATGTATAGAAGCAGGGGTTGTGGGTGTAACAATGGTATTGATGTCCTCATCAATACTCCTTATACTCTAGAATGGTCTGAATCTCTCTATTTAATCCACCCATGAAACGTGCAAGCATAGCTTCATTCTCCTCAACAATACCACATCTAATCATGCCAGTTTGTAATTCCTGATAATATTCTTCTACAGAATTTTTTCCTTGTCTTAAGCGCTGCAATTTTTGAAGTAATTCACGTTGATAATATGGTGGAACCCGACGAGTACGCATAGCAGTTTTCAAAGCAGCCCACGTAGCTGGAATAGGATATAATCTACAATGTTCAGACCACCATACACATGCAAAACTAGTGAAAGCACAAACAGCAGCAGCAACACGTCGTTCCTCGGGATATTGTAAACATGTAAAACGTTGTTCAGTTTCTAACTCCCAAGTAAGATATATATCAGGAACATATCTACCCTCGAATGGTGGAATATTCAATTTTAATTTAGGAAGATGGTCATGATCTCGTACCTGAAGTGGTGGTGCAGACCTACCATTGCGATTATTTGCTTGTGGACGACCTGGTGCTGGTGGTTGCACGTAGTTATGATTTTGATCAACCTCATCCTCATAATCGCCCGCGTAATCATCCTCCTCCTCGGCACCAGCAGCAGCAGGAGCAGGAGCCAAAGAAGCATCAACAGTAGGTACAGCAGCACCAGAAGTTTGGCCATCCTCAAGAGGAACACGCTTCGCTCGTCCGAACTGATTTGGAAGGGGGCGTTGTTGTTGTCGTTGCAGAGGTGCGACAGGTGCAGCCGGTGGTGGTTGGGGAAGACGCGTGAGCAATTCATTAAACTTGTTATCCAGCTTTGTCTCGAACGACTTCTCCATGCCATCTATCTTCTCCATTGATGAGGACATCAATACCATTGTTACACCCACAACCCCTGCTTCTATACATACTGGACCAATTACTAGAGCTCGCGCACGCCAATTAAAATATCAAGTACTTTCGTTTCTTGGTAATGATTCTAAAGTTCATCAGAATATGATGCTGCCTAAATTGGATACATTTGTTTTGCTTACAAATGAAGGGCCTAGCTTGGACAAGAAAGAGGAACCTTGGAGCAAGTTCAAGCATGGAGATGATGGCATGCACAAGGGGAACAAGAACGGAGTTACAAGTGATGATTTCAGGACTTTGAAGCCACCATAATGAGTGCAGGAAGCCTTGGACGAAATATACAAGATGTCACTTCATAAATTTCGTCCTGAGGCTATTATAGGTGCTGCGTCACCTTATTATTGGGCCAGGCCCATGTAATTTCAAAATACTTGAGTATAGGCTGTTTTTAGAGTCCGTATGTGTGGGGAAACAAGAGATAGGGTTGGTTTCGGACCCCTCCTTCAAGGGCCACGAAATCCCCTCCTCTTCCTCCATATATACAGCCCTTAGGGCACCGTTTAGACTTTGGGTTTTGTTTAGATTAAAAGTTCGCCATAGCTGCAACTTCGCGTACTTCGTTTGTGTTCAACGACCAGACCAAGACGTCACAGAACCCCACCTTGATCAATAAAGCTTTCATCTTATATTCGCAATATCCAGATTGCAAATCTTAGTTTCTTGCTTGTTCTTCGTTTGCTTGCAGGAGATAGACCCTCGTGGTCAGGTTGATTGTGCTCCGGCGTGGTCAATAACCTCTCGGAATTGGTTTAGCGATTGCTAAGGCGCGACGTCCTCGCACGTTCGTAGTCGGATCGTCAAAGTCTACTCCACCAAAAACGATAGCTATCATCTCATCGAAAGATCGGGACACCCTCGCCTCTATCAGGGGCTGTGGGTGTAACAATGGTATTGATGTCCTCATCATCCTCCCCTTCTTGAAATGAAGTCGTCCTCGACGGAAGCTCATCTTCCTCACCCAAATAAGGCTTCAAATCTGCAATGTTAAAAGTGGGACTAACCCCAAAATCTGCAGGCAGCTCAAGTTTATATGCATTATCATTTATTTTCTCTAACACCTTAAAAGGACCATCAGCACGTGGCATTAGCTTTGATTTGCGCAAATCAGGAAATCTATCCTTACGCAAATGTAACCAAACAAGATCTCCAGGTGCAAACACAACATGTTTTCTACCCTTATCTCCAGCAAGTTTATATTTAGCATTCATACGCTCAATGTTCTCCTTAGTTAACTCATGCATTTTTAAGATCAATTCAGCACGTTGTTTAGCATCAAAATTAACCTTCTCCGAAGATGGAAGAGGCAACAAATCAATTGGTGCATGAGGAAGGAAACCATACACAATTTCAAAAGGACACATCTTAGTAGTAGAATGCAATGAACGATTATAAGCAAATTCAATATGAGGCAAGCATTCTTCCCACATTTTCTTGTTATTCTTCAAAACAGCCCTAAGCATAGTAGACAATGTTCTATTGACTACTTCAGTTTGTCCATCAGTTTGGGGGTGACATGTAGTACTAAAAAGCAGTTTAGTCCCCAACTTAGCCCATAAACATCTCCAAAAGTGGCTAAGAAATTTAGTATCACGATCTGAAACAATAGTATTTGGCACACCATGCAAGCGTATAATTTCACGAAAGAACAAATCAGCAACATTAACAGCATCATCGCTTTTATGACATGGTATAAAGTGTGCCATTTTCGAGAACCTATCCACGCCAACAAATATGCTATCCCTCCCCTTCTTTGTTCGAGGTAAACCTAAAACAAAGTCCATAGATATATCCTCCCAAGGAACACTAGGTACAGGCAAAGGCATATATAAACCATGAGGATTGAGTCGTGACTTAGCTTTTTGACATGTAGTGCAGCGAGCAACAAAACGCTCAACATCCCGTCTCATCTTTGGCCAAAAGAAATGTGTAGCAAGTATATCCTCCGTCTTCTTCACGCCAAAGTGTCCCATTAATCCTCCTCCATGCGCCTCCTGCAACAACAAAAGACGAACGGAGCTAGCTGGAATGCATAGCTTGTTAGCACGAAACACAAATCCATCGTTAACGACGAACTTGTTCCATGTTCTCCCTTCCTTACAATTCTGCAATACATCTTTAAATTCAGCATCATGCACATATTGATCTTTGATGGTCTCCAAACCAAATATTTTAAAGTAAAGTTGTGAAAGCATAGTATAACGACGAGACAATGCATCAGCAATAACATTTTCTTTACCCTTCTTGTGTTTAATGACATAAGGGAAAGTCTCAATAAATTCAACCCATTTAGCATGTCTACGGTTCAGTTTTGCTTGACTTTTAATGTGTTTCAAAGATTCATGATCAGAATGTATAACAAATTCTTTGGGCCATAAATAATGTTGCCATGTTTCTAAGGTCCGAACAAGAGCATATAATTCTTTATCATAAGTAGAATAGTTCAGACTAGGCCCACTCAATTTTTCAGAAAAGTATGCAACAGGTTTGCCATCTTGTAATAAAACACCTCCTAATCCAATTCCACTAGCATCACATTCAAGCTCAAAAGTCTTATTAAAATCAGGAAGTTGGAGTAAAGGAGCATGTGTCAACTTATCTTTCAATACCGTGAAGGCTTCTTCCTGTGAGGTACCCCAAACAAAAGGCACATCCTTCTTTGTAAGCTCATTGAGAGGTGCAGCAATGGTGCTGAAATCTCTCACAAAACGCCGATAGAAACCAGCGAGTCCAAGAAAACTCCTCACTTGAGTGACCGTTTTGGGCTGTGGCCAACTCTCAATAGCTTCAATCTTGGCTTTATCAACTTCAATTCCCTGTGGAGTAACAACATAGCCAAGAAAAGATACTCGGTCGGTGCAAAAGGTGCACTTCCCAAGGTTACCAAACAAACGTGCATCACGTAAAGCAATAAAAACAGCACGTAAATGTTCCAAATGTTCCTCCAAAGATCTGCTATAAATCAGTATATCATCAAAATAGACTACCACAAATCGTCCAATGAAAGCACGTAAAACTTCGTTCATTAATCTCATGAAAGTACTAGGTGCATTAGTTAACCCAAAAGGCATGACTAACCACTCATATAAACCGAACTTAGTTTTAAATGCTGTTTTCCATTCATCTCCCAATTTCATACGAATTTGATGGTATCCACTACGCAAATCAACTTTGGAGAATATTGTAGAGCCACTCAATTCATCAAGCATATCATCTAGCCTAGGAATAGGATGATGATAACGAATAGTAATATTATTAATGCCTCTACAATCAACACACATACGCGACGTACCATCCTTTTTTGGCACTAGTATAATAGGAACAGCACAAGGACTAAGAGATTCGCGTATATAACCTTTGTCGAGCAGCTCCTGTACTTGAGGCATAATCTCCTTCGTCTCCTCTGGATTGGTACGGTATGGCGCACGGTTTGGCAACGAAGCACCGGGAATTAAGTCAATCTGATGCTCAATCCCGCGAATAGGTGGTAATCCCGGTGGCACGTCTTGTGGAAAGACGTCAGCGAACTCCTGCAAAATGTTAGTGACCGCAGGAGGCAAAGAGGAAGGCACGTCCTCGAATGAAAATAACGCCTCTTTGCACACAAAAGCATAGCAAACAGAATTGCTGAAATCTAGCTCATCAATATCAGATTTGGTGGCAAGTAAGCACGCACTTTTCAATTTAATTTCAGAAGCAACACTAGATGGTTTATTATTAGGCTTCATTTGTTGCTCAAATTCTTTTGCCACAATCTGATTTTCACTCTTATTTTTCTCCTGTTTTGCTTTACTAGCTCTATTAATATCATCTTTCAAAATAGAATCAGGAGTCATAGGAAGCAAAGTAATATGTTTATCCTTATGAACAAGAGTATACTGATTGTTTCTACCATGGTGTACAGAATTTTTATCAAATTGCCATGGTCTACCAAGTAATAATGAACATGCTTGCATGGGTACCACATCACAATCAACATAATCAGCATATGTAGAGATACTAAAATGCACACGAACAGTACGTGTTACCTTAACCTTGCCGCTGTTGTTGAACCATTGGATATAGGAAGGATGTGGATGTGGTCTTGTGGTGAGAGATAGCTTCTCCACCATCTCCATGCTAGCCAAGTTGTTGCAGCTCCCTCCATCTATGATGACGCGAACAGAACGTTCCTTCACAACTCCCTTTGTATGGAACAAATTATGCCTCTGATTTTGCTCAGCTTGTGTGACCTGCACACTCAAAACACGTTGAGCAACTAAACATTCATACCTGTCAGCGTCTTCAGGAGCCATGTATTGCGTCTCATGATCAGAATCATCTCCACCGTGTTCTTCACTTGTAATAAGAGCCAAAGTCTCCTCATCATAATCACTAGCGGACTCATACCCACCATCCTCAGTAGCAATCATAACACGCGGAGATTGGCATTCTCTCGCATAATGACCTCTTCCCTTACAACGACGACAAATAATATCATGTGTGTGCCCTGTTGATGCCATAGATGAAGAAGGAGTTGCATGATAAATTTCAGCAAATGATGAGTGGCCAGGTGGGAGATGTGCTAAACAGATTTGAAGAGGCCATGGAGAAGATAGATGGCATGGAGAAGTCGTTCGAGACAAAGCTGGATAACAAGTTTAATGAATTGCTCACGCGTCTTCCCCAACCACCACCGGCTGCACCTGTCGCACCTCTGCAACGACAACAACAACGCCCCCTTCCAAATCAGTTCGGACGAGCGAAGCGTGTTCCTCTTGAGGATGGCCAAACTTCTGGTGCTGCTGTACCTACTGTTGATGCTTCTTTGGCTCCTGCTCCTGCTGCTGCTGGTGCCGAGGAGGAGGATGATTACGCGGGCGATTATGAGGATGAGGTTGATCAAAATCATAACTACGTGCAACCACCAGCACCAGGTCGTCCACATGCAAATAATCGCAATGGTAGGTCTGCACCACCACTTCAGGTACGAGATCATGACCATCTTCCTAAATTAAAATTGAATATTCCACCATTCGAGGGTACATATGTTCCTGATATATATCTTACTTGGGAGTTAGAAACTGAACAACGTTTTACATGTTTACAATATCCCGAGGAACGACGTGTTGCTGCTGCTGTTTGTGCTTTCACTAGTTTTGCATGTGTATGTTGGTCTGAACATTGTAGATTATATTTTATTCCAGCTACGTGGGCTGCTTTGAAAACTGCTATGCGTACTCGTTGGGTTCCACCATATTATCAACGTGAATTACTTCAAAAATTGCAGCGCTTAAGACAAGGAAAAAATTCTGTAGAAGAATATTATCAGGAATTACAAACTGGCATGATTAGATGTGGTATTGTTGAGGAGAATGAAGCTATGCTTGCATGTTTCATGGCTGGATTAAATAGAGAGATTCAGACCATTCTAGAGTATAAGGAGTATAATAATATCACTCGTTTATTCCATCTTGCTTGTAAAGCTGAACGTGAAGTGCAGGATCGACAGGCATTGGCGCGAACTAATTTTTCTGCAGGTCGATCTTCATCATGGACACCGCGTGCCTCCTCTACTCCCACACGTCCTACTGCGGCACCACTGACTTCAGCCGCCAATTCCAACCGAGATACAAGAAAACAGGCACCACCACCACCATCTGCCAAGAGTACACCTTCTGGGCCTGCCCAGAGCTCTTCTTCATCTATGGCATCAACAGGGCACACACATGATATTATTTGTCGTCGTTGTAAGGGAAGAGGTCATTATGCGAGAGAATGCCAATCTCCGCGTGTTATGATTGCTACTGAGGATGGTGGGTATGAGTCCGCTAGTGACTATGATGAGGAGACTTTGGCTCTTATTAAAAGTGAAGAACACGGTGGAGATGATTCTGATCATGAGACGCAATACATGGCTCCTGAAGACGCTGACAGGTATGAATGTTTAGTTGCTCAACGTGTTTTGAGTGTGCAGGTCACACAAGCTGAGCAAAATCAGAGGCATAATTTGTTCCATACAAAGGGAGTTGTGAAGGAACGTTCTGTTCGCGTCATCATAGATGGAGGGAGCTGCAACAACTTGGCTAGCATGGAGATGGTGGAGAAGCTATCTCTCACCACAAGACCACATCCACATCCTTCCTATATCCAATGGTTCAACAACAGCGGCAAGGTTAAGGTAACACGTACTGTTCGTGTGCATTTTAGTATCTCTACATATGCTGATTATGTTGATTGTGATGTGGTACCCATGCAAGCATGTTCATTATTACTTGGTAGACCATGGCAATTTGATAAAAATTCTGTACACCATGGTAGAAACAATCAGTATACTCTTGTTCATAAGGATAAACATATTACTTTGCTTCCTATGACTCCTGATTCTATTTTGAAAGATGATATTAATAGAGCTAGTAAAGCAAAACAGGAGAAAAATAAGAGTGAAAATCAGATTGTGGCAAAAGAATTTGAGCAACAAATGAAGCCTAATAATAAACCATCTAGTGTTGCTTCTGAAATTAAATTGAAAAGTGCGTGCTTACTTGCCACCAAATCTGATATTGATGAGCTAGATTTCAGCAATTCTGTTTGCTATGCTTTTGTGTGCAAAGAGGCGTTATTTTCATTCGAGGACGTGCCTTCCTCTTTGCCTCCTGCGGTCACTAACATTTTGCAGGAGTTCGCTGACGTCTTTCCACAAGACGTGCCACCGGGATTACCACCTATTCGCGGGATTGAGCATCAGATTGACTTAATTCCCGGTGCTTCGTTGCCAAACCGTGCGCCATACCGTACCAATCCAGAGGAGACGAAGGAGATTATGCCTCAAGTACAGGAGCTGCTCGACAAAGGTTATATACGCGAATCTCTTAGTCCTTGTGCTGTTCCTATTATACTAGTGCCAAAAAAGGATGGTACGTCGCGTATGTGTGTTGATTGTAGAGGCATTAATAATATTACTATTCGTTATCATCATCCTATTCCTAGGCTAGATGATATGCTTGATGAATTGAGTGGCTCTACAATATTCTCCAAAGTTGATTTGCGTAGTGGATACCATCAAATTCGTATGAAATTGGGAGATGAATGGAAAACAGCATTTAAAACTAAGTTCGGTTTATATGAGTGGTTAGTCATGCCTTTTGGGTTAACTAATGCACCTAGTACTTTCATGAGATTAATGAACGAAGTTTTACGTGCTTTCATTGGACGATTTGTGGTAGTCTATTTTGATGATATACTGATTTATAGCAGATCTTTGGAGGAACATTTGGAACATTTACGTGCTGTTTTTATTGCTTTACGTGATGCACGTTTGTTTGGTAACCTTGGGAAGTGCACCTTTTGCACCGACCGAGTATCTTTTCTTGGCTATGTTGTTACTCCACAGGGAATTGAAGTTGATAAAGCCAAGATTGAAGCTATTGAGAGTTGGCCACAGCCCAAAACGGTCACTCAAGTGAGGAGTTTTCTTGGACTCGCTGGTTTCTATCGGCGTTTTGTGAGAGATTTCAGCACCATTGCTGCACCTCTCAATGAGCTTACAAAGAAGGATGTGCCTTTTGTTTGGGGTACCTCACAGGAAGAAGCCTTCACGGTATTGAAAGATAATTTGACACATGCTCCTTTACTCCAACTTCCTGATTTTAATAAGACTTTTGAGCTTGAATGTGATGCTAGTGGAATTGGATTAGGAGGTGTTTTATTACAAGATGGCAAACCTGTTGCATACTTTTCTGAAAAATTGAGTGGGCCTAGTCTGAACTATTCTACTTATGATAAAGAATTATATGCTCTTGTTCGGACCTTAGAAACATGGCAACATTATTTATGGCCCAAAGAATTTGTTATACATTCTGATCATGAATCTTTGAAACACATTAAAAGTCAAGCAAAACTGAACCGTAGACATGCTAAATGGGTTGAATTTATTGAGACTTTCCCTTATGTCATTAAACACAAGAAGGGTAAAGAAAATGTTATTGCTGATGCATTGTCTCGTCGTTATACTATGCTTTCACAACTTTACTTTAAAATATTTGGTTTGGAGACCATCAAAGATCAATATGTGCATGATGCTGAATTTAAAGATGTATTGCAGAATTGTAAGGAAGGGAGAACATGGAACAAGTTCGTCGTTAACGATGGATTTGTGTTTCGTGCTAACAAGCTATGCATTCCAGCTAGCTCCGTTCGTCTTTTGTTGTTGCAGGAGGCGCATGGAGGAGGATTAATGGGACACTTTGGCGTGAAGAAGACGGAGGATATACTTGCTACACATTTCTTTTGGCCAAAGATGAGACGGGATGTTGAGCGTTTTGTTGCTCGCTGCACTACATGTCAAAAAGCTAAGTCACGACTCAATCCTCATGGTTTATATATGCCTTTGCCTGTACCTAGTGTTCCTTGGGAGGATATATCTATGGACTTTGTTTTAGGTTTACCTCGAACAAAGAAGGGGAGGGATAGCATATTTCTTGTCGTGGATAGGTTCTCGAAAATGGCGCACTTTATACCATGTCATAAAAGCGATGATGCTGTTAATGTTGCTGATTTGTTCTTTCGTGAAATTATACGCTTGCATGGTGTGCCAAATACTATTGTTTCAGATCGTGATACTAAATTTCTTAGCCACTTTTGGAGATGTTTATGGGCTAAGTTGGGGACTAAACTGCTTTTTAGTACTACATGTCACCCCCAAACTGATGGACAAACTGAAGTAGTCAATAGAACATTGTCTACTATGCTTAGGGCTGTTTTGAAGAATAACAAGAAAATGTGGGAAGAATGCTTGCCTCATATTGAATTTGCTTATAATCGTTCATTGCATTCTACTACTAAGATGTGTCCTTTTGAAATTGTGTATGGTTTCCTTCCTCGTGCACCAATTGATTTGTTGCCTCTTCCATCGTCGGAGAAGGTTAATTTTGATGCTAAACAACGTGCTGAATTGATCTTAAAAATGCATGAGTTAACTAAGGAGAACATTGAGCGTATGAATGCTAAATATAAACTTGCTGGAGATAAGGGTAGAAAACATGTTGTGTTTGCACCTGGAGATCTTGTTTGGTTACATTTGCGTAAGGATAGATTTCCTGATTTGCGCAAATCAAAGCTAATGCCACGTGCTGATGGTCCTTTTAAGGTGTTAGAGAAAATAAATGATAATGCATATAAACTTGAGCTGCCTGCAGATTTTGGGGTTAGTCCCACTTTTAACATTGCAGATCTGAAGCCTTATTTGGGTGAGGAAGATGAGCTTCCGTCGAGGACGACTTCATTTCAAGAAGGGGAGGATGATGAGGACATCAATACCATTGTTACACCCACAACCCCTGCTTCTATATAAACTGGACCAATTACTAGAGCTCGCGCACGCCAATTAAAATATCAGGTACTTTCGTTTCTTGGTAATGATTCTAAAGTTCATGAGAATATGATGCTGCCTAAATTGGATACATTTGTTTTGCTTACAAATGAAGGGCCTAGCTTGGACAAGAAAGAGGAACCTTGGAGCAAGTTCAAGCATGGAGATGATGGCATGCACAAGGGGAACAAGAACGGAGTTACAAGTGATGATTTCAGGACTTTGAAGCCACCGTAATGAGTGCAGGAAGCCTTGGACGAAATATACAAGATGTCACTTCATAAATTTCGTCCAGAGGCTATTATAGGTGCTGCGTCACCTTATTATTGGGCCAGGCCCATGTAATTTCGAAATACTTGAGTATAGGCTGTTTTTAGAGTCCGTATGTGTGGGGAAACAAGAGATAGGGTTGGTTTCGGACCCCTCCTTCAAGGGCCACGAAATCCCCTCCTCTTCCTCCATATATACAGCCCTTAGGGCACCGTTTAGACTGTGGGTTTTGTTTAGATTAAAAGTTCGCCATAGCTGCAACTTCGCGTACTTTGTTTGTGTTCAACGACCAGACCAAGACGTCACAGAACCCCACCTTGATCAATAAAGCTTTCATCTTATATTCGCAATATCCAGATTGCAAATCTTAGTTTCTTGCTTGTTCTTCGTTTGCTTGCAGGAGATAGACCCTCGTGGTCAGGTTGATCGTGCTCCGGCGTGGTCAATAACCTCTCGGAGTTGGTTTAGCGATTGCTAAGGCGCGACGTCCTCGCACGTTCGTAGTCGGATCGTTAAAGTCTACTCCACCAAAAACGATAGCTATCATCTCATCGAAAGATCGGGACACCCTCGCCTCTATCAAGTGGTATCAGTTTTCAGGTTGCTCGGTGAGAATTTCCAGTTTTCTCTAGGTTAGATTTATTTTCTTACCTATTGTCCAGGAAAAAGCCACAAAAAAATAAGTTAGATCTATTCATCCTTTGTCCAAGCCAGTCTGAGCCTTTGCAATTTTCTTTTCATTGTTTGCATTATTGAATTATCGGTTGCATCGTCGTGTCGAGTTGCTGGTCTTAGTGTCTAGTTCCTTTAGAGTTTCGAGTTCTGTTCACATTAGTCACGCCGCCGCTGCATCATTATTCTTTTCGCTATCCAGCATCCCATTCGTCAATTTCTACCACGTGCTACCCACAGTTCATTGTCATAATCATAGTTGAGGTCGTTCACATCTTTGCTTGATCCAATCTGCATCTTATCTAGTTTGTTTTGAAAAGAGGGAGAGAGGAAAAAAAAAGACAGAGAAGAAAAAAGAGAGAGAAAAAAAGTTAATAAGAAAAGTCAGAGAAAAAAAAGAGAGAAAGAAAAAGAGAAAGTGTGAGAAAAAAAAGAGAGAAGAAAAAAAAACACAAAATTCGGATCTATCTAGACTCAATCTCGTAGCTGAATTCGGATTGGAATCTGTTTTGCGTAGTGTTCAGTAAAACAGGCATATCTTTTTCATACGAAGTCCGTTTTGGCTCCGTGAGTACTCAAATTAAAGCTAGCGACGAGACGCATCTAAATAGTTGCATCAGCTAGTTCAATATTTGACACCTCAAAATCGGCTTCTAAATAGGGCTTTTTGGCCTTCGAATTTCGCAAACACAGCTTGTTCCAGTTTTTCAGGCCAGTTTTAGAATTTTTTGACTCCTCATATCAACTCGGAATTGAGTGATTCTTTTTGCATTTGAAAGCTTAAGTCAGAGCCATTCTGGACAAAAATTATCATAAAATTGGCACAAACTTTTATAGAGTAAAGTTGGAGAGAGAATTGTTGGTATATGCTACTTGGTAGTTGTTTCTCATCATTATATATCTTGCTGTCCAGAGCTACTTCATATCCTTTATTGATGCTAGTTGTGCTACGCCATGACCTCATTAGTATTCTAGGCTCGCGTCTCTAGTCCGGTCTAGCCTAGGACCAGCACAGTACCGTCGTTGAGCGTTTATTCAACATTGCATCTCTGAATTGATTATTGCTAATCTTTTGCTACCATATATAGCCTACCCAGCTCCACATATTTATACACCGTGTATACGTACGTTCACCTGGCAATCGCTTTACTCAATCTTCAGAGTTATTTGACACCGCTGGTTGCCCGTCACCACCTGCTGCATGGTAAGAACTTGTAAGATATTGATATTTGCTTTACTGTGAGCGCTTTACCACCACATCCTAGTAGTTCATAGGAACATTATTCTCGATTTTTTTTGTTTCTACTAATCATGGCAGGTTCCGGAGTTGTTAGTTCTTGGGCTTCATCGATCGTGGGAGATTTGCCATCACCTAAGAAAATACAACAACTGCCACAAGAGGAGCAATTACATCAGAATGCACATAATCAGGTTAATGTTTCCATGCCACCATTTACTGGTCGTTTTAGGCCTGATTTATATATTGAATAGGAGTACGAAATAAATGCTATATTTGCTTCCCATAATTTTGATGAGCGTGGAAAATTTCAAGCTGCGGTTAGTACTTTTAGTAGCTTTGCTTTAGTTTGGTGGAGTGAATATTGTCGGTTAAACCCTGATCTTATACCTACTACTTGGGATGATTTAAAACTTGTCATGAGAGATAGATTCGTTGATGTTTATTATACTCGTGGCATGATTAAAAAATTACAACATTTAAAACAAGGCACTGACACGGTACCAAAATATTATGATGATTTACAAACTACATTGTTGCACTCATTTTTAGAAGAAAGTGAAGAAGATTTTATGGATAGATTTTGGGGAGGATTAAACCGTGATATTCAAGAGATACTAATTCATGAAGAGTGTTATCCTATGGACCATTTGTTTCGTCTTGCTTGCAAAGCTGAACAGGAAATAAAACGACGTGTTGCCCACAAGGAGAACAAGCGCACGGTGCACATTCCAAGTGTTGATATAGATGTTTCTTCAACTACTAGGCGTACTATGACAACCACATCCGTTGTTGCGATGACTACATCATCTCCACCATGTGACACATCACCACCGAGAGTGCCTACATCATCTGAGTTGATCATAAGAGGTAATGACAAAGGTACATATTTTCCACTTTCACATGAGAATGATGCATGCCTAGTTAACTTGAATACGTCATGTGTTGAGTTACCTATTGATTTGGGCACGTCACCTATTTTAGAGAATTGTGTTACTGTCATGAATGCGTCATGTGATCAAACAACTGAAATACCAACAATTTTGAGTGCACCCATTGAATTAACTGTTGATGCAAAAGAACCAATGTTTAATCATTTTGATATGACCTCTAATCTTGGTGATGATTCTGTGACCAATGACTTATTGCATGTTTGCTTATTTAAGCATGTTGTAGCATGTAAATTTGATGCAACTAAGGTTTATTCACCAATGTTAGGATGGTTTAATGATGAACATTGTCAACCTTTTGAAATGAATAAGTGCTTCATTTATATGTGCAAACTGAGTTGCAATATTTTCATGCCTTCTACTTCTTGTGATAATATTTTGGCTTTAGATTTTATGAACTATGAAGGTTACTCATGTATACATGTGTCATATATGCAAAAACTAAGGGAAGTAAAACTGGATGACATATACATATACAACATGTACACCTTGTCTCTTTTGTTAGCCACAGTTCAGCATAAGCAACGCCGAGGACGGCTTTGTTTTCAAGAAGGGGAGGATGATGAGGACATGACTACCTTGGATACGACCAAAAATATTGCATACATGTATATTTGTGAGGTGATTTCTAATGCAAACTATGCAATAATTTATTTATGTCATTCAGGACAAAAATACTTCACAAACTTTTGTGTCATGTCTAA
The DNA here is from genome assembly GCA_011799875.1 of Thinopyrum elongatum. NCBI lineage: Eukaryota > Viridiplantae > Streptophyta > Magnoliopsida > Poales > Poaceae > Thinopyrum > Thinopyrum elongatum. The sequence goes on along the minus strand of CM022303.1, from coordinate 384,828,412 downwards.
ATGCAGGTGTATGGGACATTTGTACAATCCACATATGAAGATAAGGGGAAAAGAGATGTTTAGGTGCTGTTCAAAAAGTCCTCTCACGTCACTTTTGGGCCAAGAGAAGATAGAGTCCAAGTCTCTCACGTTCCTGATTCAGATTCGGACTGCACAGACATACCTGACTCAAAACGCCAAGAACTATTTCATACGGACTCCGAATTGGGTGATTCTTTTTTTGTTGGAAAGTAGATTTCGTGCTCTTTCCAACCCAGTTGGATTCACCTTCAAATTCGTCCGGAGCGTTGAGTTCTCGATGAAACAATCTGACGCTGCAACAGAATCCGAGTCAAACTACAGGTCCAAAGGTGTTGCATCACCTCCACTTGGGCCCATGAGCCTTGTACGACCTAGGGTTAGTTTTAGGCTGCCTTGGGACGTCCTGCCACCTCCTTGGCCACCACCCCTTGCTCCTATATAAGTAGATCCATCTAGTAGCTTTTTCCTTGGGTTTTGTTTAGATTAAAAGTTCGCCATAGCTGCAACTTCGCGTACTTCGTTTGTGTTCAACGACCAGACCAAGACGTCACAGAACCCCACCTCGATCAATAAAGCTTTCATCTTATATTCACAATATCCAGATTGCAAATCTTAGTTTCTTGCTTGTTCTTCGTTTGCTTGCAGGAGATAGACCCTCGGGGTCAGGTTGATTGTGCTCCGGCGTGGTCAATAACCTCTCGGAGTTGGTTTAGCGATTGCTAAGGCGCGACGTCCTCGCACGTTCGTAGTCGGATCGTCAAAGTCTACTCCACCAAAAACGATAGCTATCATCTCATCGAAAGATCGGGACACCCCCGCCTCTATCACACGGAGCCAAAACGGACTTCGTATGAGGAAGATATGCCTGTTTTACTGAACAGTGCACAAAACAGATTCCAATCCGAATTCAGCTACGAGATTGACTCTAGATAGATCCGAATTTTGTTTTTTTTTCTTCTCTCTTTTTTTTCCTCACACTTTTTCTTTTCTTTTTCTTTCTCTCTTTTTTTTCTCTGATTTTTTTTACCTTTCCCTCTTTTCAAAACAAACTAGATAAGATGCAGATTGGATCAAGCAAAGATGTGAACGACCTCAACTATGATTATGACAATGAACAGTGGGTAGCACGTGGTGGAAATTGATGGATGGGATGGTGGATAGCGGAAGGAATAATTATGCAGCGGTGGCATGACTCATGTGAACAGAACTCAAAACTCTAAACGAACTAGACACTAAGACCAGCAACTTGACACGACGATGCAACCGATAATTCAACTATACAAGCACTGAAAAGAAAATTGCAGAGGCTCAGACTGGCTTGGACAAAGGATGAACAGATCTAACTTTTTTTTGTGGCTTTTTCTTTGGATAATAGGTAAGAAAATAAATCTAATCTAGGGATAACTGGAAATTCTCACCAAGCAACCTGAAAACTGATACCACTTGATAGAGGCGAGGGTGTCCCGATCTTTCGATGAGATGATAGCTATCGATTTGGTGGAGTCGACTTTGACGATCCGACTACAAACGTGCACGACGTTGCGCCTTAGCAATCGCTAAACCAATCTCCCGAGGTTACTGACGATGCTGAAAGCACGATCAGCCTGACCACGAAGGTCTATTCCTGCACGCAATCGAAGAACAAGCAAGAATATGATAATGCAATCTGAATATTGCGAATATAGATGAAGTATTGATAAAGGTGGGGATCCCAAAGCGGTCTTGGTCTGGTCGTTGGACACAAACGAAGTACACGAAGTTGCAATGGCTAACTTTTAACTAAACAAATCTCAAGCAAAAAGCTACTAGATGGATCTACTTATATAGGAGTAAGGGGTGGCGGCCAAGGAGGTGGGAGGACGTCCCAAGGCAGCCTAAAACTAACCCTAGGTCGTACAAGGCCAATGGGCCCAAGTGGAGGTGATGCAACACCTTTGGACTTGTAGTTTGACTCGGATTCTGCTACAGCGTCAGATTGTTTCGACGACAACTCAACGCTCCGGATGAATTTGAAGGTGAAACCAATTGGGTTAGAAAGAGAACGAAATCTACTTTCCAACAAAAAAAGAATCACCCAATTCGGAGTCCGTATGAAATAGTTCTTGGCATTTTGAGTCAGGTATGTCTGTGCAGTCCGAATCTGAATCCAGAACGTGAGAGACTTGGACTCTATCTTCTCTTGGCCCAAAAGTGACGTGAGAGGACTTTTTGAACAGCACATAAACTTCTCTTTTTCCCTTATGTTCATATGTGGATTGTACAAATCTCCCATACACCTGCAATTAGACATGGCACAAAAGTTTGTGAAGTATTTTTGTCTTGGATGACATAAATAAATTATTGCATAGTTTGCATTAGAAATCACCTCACAAATATACATGTATGCAATATTTTTGGTCATATCCAAGGTAGTCATGTTCTCATCACGCAAGTCGGAAGCAAGTAGGTCCATGCGGTCGCCCAAAGCTTCATTCTCTTGATGTAAAGCTCTTTGCGTGCCAAAAAGGTGGTTCTTGGTGACGTAGTTGTTCGGGTCCTCATCTTGCTCTATGAAGAGTGGGTTGGTAGAAGTACTTGGCCTATCCATCATTCCAAGTAAATGTGTGAGTGCAAGAAAAAGAAGAACTATACCAATATGTACCTTGACCGATGTTGAGAATGGATCGAAGATCACTCAATGATGTAACAAGGAAATAGCACAATTGGTACCGGTTCCCGTCAATTTCTCACACCTACACAAATAAAGCCTATGGTGGAGCTTGGTTAGGATGGTGGACAAAATTTATGCAATTGTTAGTGAGACTCAGTAATGTTGAAAAAGGTTCGCAAATTTGCAAATGCAACAAGTAGACCAAGCAAAATGTGGCACACGGAAACACACACACACGGAAAGATAGATGGGGTCGTGCAACCAAAAATGAGCTCAAAATGTGGAATCCACAGAAAATACTCTTGTTGCACAACGCTAGAGAGACACTAGCACGATTGCTCTATAGGCGGATACGAGACCTGTGCACAACCTACAAAGCAAAAATGCAACGACTTCTATCCCCAAGTATGCTATATGTATGGTGTTCCGGTTGTATGATCCAAGATGATCGAGTATGACAATCTTAATGTAGTATGATGCTACGGTTCTTGCTTAAAAGCTCTTTGCTTATGTTTCTCTTTTGCTTAAAAGCTTGTTTGGCTCTTTCTCTTTTGAGCTCTTTCTCATGTAAAACTTGACGAACCAAGGTAGCTATTGGGTATTTGCGATGATAACCTTGTGACACAAGAGATGATACCAAGGTATGTATACCAATGATGTGATATATGCAATGACCACTAATGTGCACAAGTAACATTGCCGGCAATACTCAAATGGCTAGTCTCGATAGGTAAGTGACGCGAAAATGGCTATGGGGTTATCAATGCAATTGCAAGAATGTACAATGATGATGAGGACATCAATACCATTGTTACACCCACAGCCCCTGCTGCTATACATACTGGACCAATTACTAGAGCTCGCGCACGCCAATTAAATTATCAGGGCCTAGCTTGGACAAGAAAGAGGAACCTTGGAGCAAGTTCAAGCATGGAGATGATGGCATGCGCAAGGGGAACAAGAACGGAGTTACAAGTGATGATTTCAGGACTTTGAAGCCACCATAAGGAGTGCAGGAAGCCTTGGACGAAATATACAAGATGCCACTTCATAAATTTCGTCCACAGGCTATTATAGGTGTTGCGTCACCTTATTATTGGGCCAGGCCCATGTAATTTCGAAATACTTGAGTATAGGCTATTTTTAGAGTCCGTATGTGTGGGGAAACAAGAGATAGGGTTGGTTTCGGACCCCTCCTTCAAGGGCCACGAAATCCCCCCCTCTTCCTCCATATATACAGCCCTTAGGGCACCGTTTAGACTTCGGGTTTTGTTTAGATTAAAAGTTCGCCATAGCTGCAACTTCGCGTACTTCGTTTGTGTTCAACAACCAGACCAAGACGTCACAGAACCCCACCTCGATCAATAAAGCTTTCATCTTATATTCGCAATATCCAGATTGCAAATCTTAGTTTCTTGCTTGTTCTTCGTTTGCTTGCAGGAGATAGACCCTCGGGGTCAGGTTGATTGTGCTCCGGCGTGGTCAATAACCTCTCGGAGTTGGTTTAGCGATTGCTAAGGCGTGATGTCCTCGCACGTTCGTAGTCGGATCGTCAAAGTCTACTCCACCAAAAACGATAGATATCATCTCATCGAAAGATCGGGACACCCTCGCCTCTATCAAGTGGTATCAGATTCCCAGGTTGCTCGGTGAGATTTACAGTTTTTCGTAGTTTAGATCGAGTCTGTTCTTCATACCTACAGTCCAGGAAAAAGCCAAAAAAGAAATTTAGGGTTAGTTCATCTTATCCGAACCAATCTGAGCCTTTGCATAATCTTTTTAGGGTTTTTGCTTTGTTGAATTTGCGGTTGCATCGTCGTGTCAAGTTGCTGGTCTTAGCGTCTAGTTCTTTAGAGTTTCGAGTTCTGTTCACAAGTTGTCACGCCGCCGCCGCACCATCATCATCGCCCCTACCGTATACCACCACAGCTTATCTGCTATTTCTCTGAGTCCATATACCACCACCGATCCGAGTCCATATACCACCACCGATCCGAGTCCATATACCACCACCAATCCGAGCCCACATATACTACCGTCATATACCATCACCAGTCCGAGTTCCACCAGATTCATCTCTGCCACCAGTCCTAGTCTGAGTCCAGTATTTATTCCTTTATTTTAGAGTTCCAGATCACGCGATACTACGAGCCGTGAACAAGTCGGATTCCCCAATTTTTGTGCTACCCGCAGAAGAAAAATAGTTCCAGTTTCAAAAAAAAAAAACTAAGTCTGGAAAATTCTGGCTAGGCAGTTTTTAGACTAATTGTAGACTTTCGAAAAAAAAAATTGTGCGGAGAAAAAAAAAAAAAGAGGAAAAAAAAAGTGCAAAAAAAAAAGAAAAAAAATTCAAGAGTGTGCCTCTCCTTGTTTACGTGCAGCGCCCATGATTTTGTTAGTGTTCTAGGCTCGCGTCTCTAGCCACGGTCTAGCCTAGACCAGCACAGTACCGTCGTTGAGAGTTTATTCAACATTGCATCTCTGAATGATTATTGCTGACCCTTTTGCTCCCATATCATAAGCCTTCCCAGCTCCAAATACATCTACATCATGCGTTTGACACACCTGGCAATCGCTCTGTCCAAGCTCTGAGAGTTTTTGACTACAAAGGTTGCCGATCACCACCTGCTGCTGGGTAAGAACTGGTAAGAATTTGAGATTTCTTGACGGGATTTTGTGACACCACACCACACCACCACACTTTCTAGTAGTCTGTAGGATAATATTCTTGTGTGTTTCTATTGCTGCTAACCATGGCAGGATCACAAGCCGACGAGATTGAATGTGGGAGAACATGACGAACAAGGAGTTGCATGATAAAAATCGCCTATCCCTCCCCCTCCCTTTGCCATCTAACGTCTCATCCTTAGTCCTTACTTTTATATAGATGAGAGTGGCAGCTGGGCAGATGTGTAAAGAAGATTTGAAGAGGCCATGGAGGAAGATAGATGGATGGAGAAAGTCGTTCGAGACAAAGCTGGGATAACAAGTTTAATGAATGTGCTTCACGCGTCTTCCCCAACACCACCGAGCATCTACTCGGTCCACCTCTGCAACGACAACAACACACGCCCCCTTCCAAATCAGTTCGGACGAGCGAAGCGTTGTCCTCTTGAGGATGGCCAAATTCTGGTGCTGACTGTACCTATGTTGATGTTCTTTGGGGCTCCTCTCTGCTGCTGCTGGTGCCAAGGAGGAGGATGATTACGGGGCGATTATGAGGAGAGGTTGATCAAAATCATAACTACGGCAACCACCAGCACCAGGTCGTCCCACATGCAAAAATAACGCATGGTAGGCCTGCCCCACCACTTAGGACGAGATTCATTGACCATCTTCCTAAAATAAAATTGATATCCACCATTCGAGGGTAGAGATGTTCCTGATTATACTTTACTTGGAGTTAGACACTGAACAACGTTTTACATGTTTAAAATTATCCGAGGAACCCGACAGTGTGTGCTGCTGTTTGTCTTTCACTAGTTTTGCTGTGTAGGGTGGTTTGAACATTGTAGATATATATCCTATCCAGCTTGTGGGCTTTGCTTTGAAAAATGCTATGCTTACTCGTTGGGTTTCCACATATTATCAACGTGAAGTATCTCAAAAAGTGCAGCGCTTTAGACAAGGAAAAAATTCTTTGTTTAGAACGAATATTATCAGGAATTACAAACATGGCATGATAGATGTGGTATTATTGAGGAGGAATTGAAGCTATGCTTGCACGTTCATGGGTGGATTATTAATAGAGAGAGTTCAGACCATTCTAGAGTATAACGGAGTAATCGAATATCACCGTTTATTCCATCTGCTTGTAAAGCTGAAGTGAAGTTGCGGAGGATCGACACGGCATTGGCGCAAACTTAATTTTTCGCAGTCGTCTTCATCAGGACACCGCGTGCCTCCTCTCTCCCACACGTCCTACTGCGGCACCACTGATTCAGCAACCCAATTCCAACCGAGATACAAGAAGAAAACACGGCGGCACCACCACCACCATCTGCCAAGAGTCACCTCTGGGCACTGCCCAGGAGCTCTCTTATCATATGGCATCAACAGGGCACAAACACATGATATTATTGTCGTCGTTGTAAGGGAAGAGGTTCATTTATGCAAGAGAATGCCAATTTCGCGTGTTATGATTGCTAGGAGGATAGGGGTATGAGCTCCGCTCGAGTGATTAGGATGAGGAGACTTTGGCTCTTATTACAAGTGAAGAACACGGTGGAGATGATTCTGATTCAGCGATGACAAGAACTTCCTAACGATATAGGGAACTGATATGACAAAAGCAGGAGAAAAATAAGAGTGAAAATCAGATTGTGGCAAAAGAATTTGAGCAACAAATGAAGCCTAATAATAAACCATCTAGTGTTGCTTCTGAAATTAAATTGAAAAGTGCATGCTTACTTGCCACCAAATCTGATATTGATGAGCTAGATTTCAGCAATTCTGTTTGCTATGCTTTTGTGTGCAAAGAGGCGTTATTTTCATTCGAGGACGTGCCTTCCTCTTTGCCTCCTGCGGTCACTAACATTTTGCAGGAGTTCGCTGACGTCTTTCCACAAGACGTGCCACCGGGATTACCACCTATTCGCGGGATTGAGCATCAGATTGACTTAATTCCCGGTGCTTCGTTGCCAAACCGTGTGCCATACCGTACCAATCCAGAGGAGACGAAGGAGATTATGCGTCAAGTACAGGAGCTGCTCGACAAAGGTTATATACGCGAATCTCTTAGCCCTTGTGCTGTTCCTATTATACTAGTGCCAAAAAAGGATGGTACGTCGCGTATGTGTGTTGATTGTAGAGGCATTAATAATATTACAATTCATTATCGTCATCCTATTCCTAGGCTAGATGATATGCTTGATGAATTGAGTGGCTCTACAATATTCTCCAAAGTTGATTTGCGTAGTGGATACCATCAAATTCGTATGAAATTGGGAGATGAATGGAAAACAGCATTTAAAACTAAGTTCGGTTTATATGAGTGGTTAGTCATGCCTTTTGGGTTAACTAATGCACCTAGTACTTTCATGAGATTAATGAACGAAGTTTTACGTTCTTTCATTGGACGATTTGTGGTAGTTTACTTTGATGATATATTGATTTATAGCAGATCTTTGGAGGAACATTTGGAACATTTACGTGTTGTTTTTATTGCTCTACGTGATGCACGTTTGTTTGGTAACCTTGGGAAGTGCACCTTTTGCACCGACCGAGTATCTTTTCTTGGATATGTTGTTACTCCACAGGGAATTGAAGTTGATAAAGCCAAGATTGAAGCTATTGAGAGTTGGCCGCAGCCCAAAACGGTCACACAAGTGAAGAGTTTCCTTGGCCTCACTGGTTTCTATAGGCGTTTTGTGAGAGATTTCAGTACCATTGCTGCACCTCTCAACGAGCTTACAAAGAAGGATGTGCCTTTTGTTTGGGGTACCGCACAGGAAGAAGCCTTCACGGTGTTGAAAGATAAGTTAACACATGCTCCTTTACTCCAACTTCCTGATTTTAATAAGACTTTTGAGCTTGAATGTGATGCTAGTGGAATTGGATTAGGAGGTGTGTTATTACAAGATGGCAAACCTGTTGCATACTTTTCTGAAAAATTGAGTGGGCCTAGTCTGAATTACTCTACTTATGATAAGGAATTATATGCTCTTGTTCGGACTTTGGAAACATGGCAACATTATTTATGGCCCAAAGAATTTGTTATTCATTCTGATCATGAATCTTTGAAACATATTAAAAGTCAAGCCAAACTGAACCGTAGACATGCTAAATGGGTTGAATTCATTGAGACTTTCCCTTATGTCATTAAACACAAGAAGGGTAAAGAAAATGTTATTGCTGATGCATTGTCTCGTCGTTATACTATGCTTTCACAACTTGACTTTAAAATATTTGGTTTGGAGACCATCAAAGATCAATATGTGCATGATGCTGAATTTAAAGATGTATTGCAGAATTGTAAATAAGGGAGAACATGGAACAAGTTCGTCGTTAACGATGGATTTGTGTTTCGTGCTAACAAGCTATGCATTCCAGCTAGCTCCGTTCGTCTTTTGTTGTTGCAGGAGGCGCATGGAGGAGGATTAATGGGACACTTTGGCGTAAAGAAGACGGAGGATGTACTTGCTACACATTTCTTTTGGCCAAAGATGAGACGGGATGTTGAGCGCTTTGTTGCTCGCTGCACTACATGTCAAAAAGCTAAGTCATGACTCAATCCTCATGGTTTATATATGCCTTTGCCTGTACCTAGTGTTCCATGGGAGGATATATCTATGGACTTTGTTTTGGGTTTACCTCGAACAAAGAAGGGGAGGGATAGCATATTTGTTGTCGTGGATAGGTTCTCGAAAATGGCACACTTTATACCATGTCATAAAACCGATGATGCTGCTAATGTTGCTGATTTGTTCTTTCGTGAAATTATTCGCTTGCATGGTGTGCCAAATACTATTGTTTCAGATCGTGATACTAAATTTCTTAGCCACTTTTGGAGATGTTTATGGGCTAAGTTGGGGACTAAACTGCTTTTTAGTACTACATGTCACCCCCAAACTGATGGACAAACTGAAGTAGTCAATAGAACATTGTCTACTATGCTTAGGGCTGTTTTGAAGAATAACAAGAAAATGTGGGAAGAATGCTTGCCTCATATTGAATTTGCTTATAATCGTTCATTGCATTCTACTACTAAGATGTGTCCTTTTGATATTGTGTATGGTTTCCTTCCTCGTGCACCAATTGATTTGTTGCCTCTTCCATCTTCGGAGAAGGTTAATTTTGATGCTAAACAACGTGCTGAATTGATCTTAAAAATGCATGAGTTAACTAAGGAGAACATTGTGCGTATGAATGCTAAATATAAACTTGCTGGAGATAAGGGTAGAAAACATGTTGTGTTTGCACCTGGAGATCTTGTTTGGTTACATTTGCGTAAGGATAGATTTCCTGATTTGCGTAAATCAAAGCTAATGCCACGTGCTGATGGTCCTTTTAAGGTGTTAGAGAAAATAAATGATAACGCATATAAACTTGAGCTGCCTGCAGATTTTGGGGTTAGTCCCACTTTTAACATTGCAGATCTGAAGCCTTATTTGGGTGAGGAAGATGAGCTTCCGTCGAGGACGACTTCATTTCAAGAAGGGGAGGATGATGAGGACATCAATACCATTGTTACACCCACAGCCCCTGCTTCTATACATACTGGACCAATTACTAGAGCTCGCGCACGCCAATTAAATTATCAGGTACTTTCGTTTCTTGGTAATGATTCTAAAGTTCATTAGAATATGATGCTGCCTAAATTGGATACATTTGTTTTGCTTACAAATGAAGGGCCTAGCTTGGACAAGAAAGAGGAACCTTGGAGCAAGTTCAAGCATGGAGATGATGGCATGCGCAAGGGGAACAAGAACGGAGTTACAAGTGATGATTTCAGGACTTTGAAGCCACCATAAGGAGTGCAGGAAGCCTTGGACGAAATATACAAGATGCCACTTCATAAATTTCGTCCAGAGGCTATTATAGGTGCTGCGTAACCTTATTATTGGGCCAGGCCCATGTAATTTCGAAATACTTGAGTATAGGCTATTTTTAGAGTCCGTATGTGTGGGGAAACAAGAGATAGGGTTGGTTTCGGACCCCTCCTTCAAGGGCCACGAAATCCCCCCCTCTTCCTCCATATATACAGCCCTTAGGGCACCGTTTAGACTTTGGGTTTTGTTTAGATTAAAAGTTCGCCATAGCTGCAACTTCGCGTACTTCGTTTGTGTTCAACGACCAGACCAAGACGTCACAGAACCCCACCTTGATCAATAAAGCTTTCATCTTATATTCGCAATATCCAGATTGCAAATCTTAGTTTCTTGCTTGTTCTTCGTTTGCTTGCAGGAGATAGACCCTCGTGGTCAGGTTGATTGTGCTCCGGCATGGTCAATAACCTCTCGGAGTTGGTTTAGCGATTGCTAAGGCGCGACGTCCTCGCACGTTCATAGTCGGATCGTCAAAGTCTACTCCACCAAAAACGATAGCTATCATCTCATCGAAAGATCGGGACACCCTCGCCTCTATCAAGTGGTATCAGATTTCCAGGTTGCTCGGTGAGATTTTACAGTTTTTCGTAGTTTAGATCGAGTCTGTTCTTCATACCTACAGTCCACGAAAAAGCCAAAAAAAAAAATTAGGGTTAGTTCATCATATCCGAACCAATCTGAGCCTTTGCATAATCTTTTTAGGGTTTTTGCTTTGTTGAGTTTGCGGTTGCATCGTCGTGTCTAGTTCCTGGTCTTAGCGTCTAGTCCTTAGAGTTTCGAGTTCTGTCACAGTTTGTCACGCCGCCGCCGCACCATATACCACCACCGCTGCTGATGAGGACATCAATACCATTGTTACACCCACAGCCTCTGCTTCTATACATACTGGACCAATTACTAGAGCTCGCGCACGCCAATTAAATTATCAGGTACTTTCGTTTCTTGGTAATGATTCTAAAGTTCATGAGAATATGATGCTGCCTAAATTGGATACATTTGTTTTGCTTACAAATGAAGGGCCTAGCTTGGACAAGAAAGAGGAACCTTGGAGCAAGTTCAAGCATGGAGATGATGGCATGCGCAAGGGGAACAAGAACGGAGTTACAAGTGATGATTTCAGGACTTTGAAGCCACCATAAGGAGTGCAGGAAGCCTTGGACGAAATATACAAGATGCCACTTCATAAATTTCGTCCAGAGGCTATTATAGGTGCTGCGTCACCTTATTATTGGGCCAGGCCCATGTAATTTTGAAATACTTGAGTATAGGCTATTTTTAGAGTCTGTATGTGTGGGGAAACAAGAGATAGGGTTGGTTTCGGACCCCTCCTTCAAGGGCCACGAAATCCCCCCCTCTTCCTCCATATATACAGCCCTTAGGGCACCGTTTAGACTTTGGGTTTTGTTTAGATTAAAAGTTCGCCATAGCTGCAACTTCGCGTACTTCGTTTGTGTTCAACAACCAGACCAAGACGTCACAGAACCCCACCTCGATCAATAAAGCTTTCATCTTATATTCGCAATATCCAGATTGCAAATCTTAGTTTCTTGCTTGTTCTTCGTTTGCTTGCAGGAGATAGACCCTCGGGGTCAGGTTGATTGTGCTCCGGCGTGGTCAATAACCTCTCGGAGTTGGTTTAGCGATTGCTAAGGCGCGACGTCCTCGCACGTTCGTAGTCGGATCGTCAAAGTCTACTCCACCAAAAACGATAGATATCATCTCATCGAAAGATCGGGACACCCTCGCCTCTATCAAATGATGGGATACCACGATACCAAGATGATATAGAAGTTACCGTTAATGGTTTGTCGTGTGTAAGCAAGACGGATGTGGTCGTGGTCGATGACGAGGATGAGCGGCGGTGATTTCGTCGAATCGTCCGTAAGTAGCCGAAACACGTTAGAAAACGGAAACCGCAACTCAATTTCTCAAAACCAAATAAGGCAAAATTTTCGTAGTTGGTAGCGGGTAAGCGGTGGTGGTTGCGGAAAACGATGGTGGTATGCGCAAGGTTTGGTGTAGGCCCGGCAAAATTTGGCAAAAGTTAGGCGGAAGAAAGGAATGGTGGAGGAGGTGTTGCTGCCAGGGGCCGGATGTCCGGGCTTGCGGGCCGGATGTCCGGGTGGCCGGATGTCTGCGGTCATGGGCCGGATGTCCGGGACCTGGTTCCGTGGACGAACTCGGTGGATCTCGTGGGTAGAGAAAATTTCGGGGCAAAATTCGAGCGATTTTGTGGATGGAATAGGGGAAGAAGTTAGGGGAAGCTAGATCTATGAGTAACACATGAAATCCACGGATCAAATCCAACAAAACATCATCACACCAATAAATCACAAAAAAAATTGGGGGGCTATTTTTGTGGGGAATTTTCGAAATTGGGACAAAATGAACAAAATTAGGCTAGAAAATAAGGGTAGGGGCTCCAAATTCGTGATCAACCAAGGCTCATGATACCAAGATGATGTAGGGTAGAACCCTAGATGCCCGATCTTTCACGAAATGGAGTGGATCCTACGAAGAACACGATGAACACAAGGGGAAACACTCAAATCAACGGCAGCGATCACACATGTGCTAGATCCATGAACATAAAGAGTGATACAAGATGCAAACGCAACAAAGGACGATACAACGGTAGCGAGTTCTTCTCCGAGAGGAGGTCTTGAGGGGTCTTCCCATGAGGGGTCTTGAATCCAATCGATGGATCTTCTCCGTAGAGGCCGCGGTCTCTCGATGGAGTAGAATCGAATGGATGAGCAAAGCTCTATCTCTCAAATGAGCTAAACCTATGCTAACCCTAAAACATTGGGGGAAGAAGAGTATATATAGACTAGGGGGCGAAGGGATACATGGGCTTCGGCCCTTTACACTGTGCGCAGACAGGGGGAGCCGGATGTCCGGGCCTTCGCGAGGTGCCGGATGTCCGGGCTGGCGGGGTCCGGTTTCTGTGCTCTCTGATAGGCGATGTCCGGATGTCCGGGCTGGAGTCCGGATGTCCGGGCCTGAGGCCGGATGTCCGGGCCCTGTAGACTTGGCTAATGGGCTGCTGCTGCTATCGACACCTCTAGGGGCCGTATGTCCTGGTCCTGGAAGCTGTTCTCGGTTCCTTCCATTGGTTCCCTTCATCCATGAACTTGTAGACTTGTCCGTCTTCACGTGCATCTTTGAGAGGGTCTTCTTGGTACCTGATCATGCACAACATTCCAGACTTAGGTAGTAGCCATGTCTCAAGAGGATCATATGGAATATCACTAAGGATATATGTCACCTCGTTCTCGAGAGCTCTAGATCATGCTCGTGTCATCAGTCCTCTTGGCACATTGTGAGACGAAGGTAGGTCCATGGGGATGACCATAGGATGCTCCGCATCACCTAGTCTATGGGGCGGAAGCAGTGCTCCCCACGGAACTCATATACGGGTCACCTCGAGTACTTGCCTAAGATGAAGTAGAGCAAGAGCAGCTCAGGCATGACGATGCCGTGCTCCTCTAGGAAGATCGTCTCCGGGCTGCTGTGCGTGCTGCATGCTACCAGCAAGCCTTGCACCGTTATCATAGCCACAAGATTCATGCCCGGAGCCTTGAGGAAGGCGACCTTGTCCTTAGGCGTGTTCAATCCGCCAAGGGTTCCAACAAGTTGACGTTGAAGTGGGAAGGCCCTTACCGGGTAGTACGAGTCACCAGACCTGGCGCAGTCCGTCTGGAGACCGGAGATGGCATTAAGGTGCAAAACTCATGGAATATTGAGCATCTTCGCAAGTTCTACCCGTAAGGCGCGGCTGCCGGGCTCAGCCCCGGCAACCACCTTTTGTACAAGCCTTGCCGATGTGCATGTAACCCTTTGTACAAAGCCAGGCGCAGACCCTGTGCAAAGATAATAAAATGAAGCGCTGGCACCTAAAACTTGCATGCATGTTTATTTTAGCATGATTCTGCCATGGTCATTTAGAGAGGGTCATATGCTGCTGTTTTTCTTTCCCTGTGCTAACCACAGGGTCCTGCCGTGGATAAAATCCTAAGGAAGAGAAGAAAGAACAAGTTTGCATATCAGCCCCCGACAACCCAAAGCAGATAAGTTCCCTTTAAGAGTTCCATAGTGTACATCTGTGAGGAAAACTTGTGCATAGAAAAACCTTGTCCCCCTTCAAACATTTCTGCTCCCATTCTTTGATTCGAAGATTACTTCAATCAGAGTGGTTGCAGCGGCATTTGGGAAAAGGGGTTGGCAAGGGGTCGGTTCTCCTCCGCGCTCCCAGGCTCGCCAGGCCGAGCCTCGCGGCAGCAAGGGAAGGGACCGGGAAGATATCTTGCCGGAAAACTTTGTTTACTTGAAAGTATAAAGGAGTCACTCCTCTGCATGAGTATGATACATGCACAAGTGCCCGGCAAGCATGTCCTTTTTCATTTATACGCGGATAGACAAGTACAAGCCTTACAGAGTACAAATATGGCTGAAAAGATTACATTATTTAGATAAAATTTGACAAGTGCCTACATGTTTTAGACTGAAAAAAGATAAGTGCCCCGTAATGCCTTTCTTGTCCCTCTCCTCCTAGGTGCTACAGTGGGAGGTGAAGAGGGCAAAAGGAGTGCCTGGGCAGAAGCCCAGCCTGACCCCGTCAGGGCCCGTGAGACGCAGTCTGACAAGATCGAGAGGGGCGGGGCGAAGAAGACAGACGGAGAGAGCGGCTAGGCGATGCCCTGGTCACCACCGCCAGGACCAGCGGGACGCGGCAGGAGGGTCCCTAGCAGGGAAGATGAAGCCGGAGTCCACGGGGAAGCCTGCCGGGGTCTAGCTGGAGGAGGCGGAGACGTCCACACCCAACACCCCGGCAAATCGCTCTGCTGGGGAGAAGACCAGGTGCAGATGATGGTGCCGCCGGCGCCTTGCTGACGGTGACGGTGCGTCCGGCGCTTAGCTGGAGTCCGAGCCATCGTCCTCCCACTCGGTGCTGTCGTCATCGCCGTCACTGTCCTCTTCGTCGTTGTCGCTCGAGGAGCTTTCGTCGTCGGTCAAGCTCTCCACACATCACCCTAAGCGAACACCCGAACGCCCAAAGACTTTGATGGAGAGCAGATTGGCCTCCATTAGCTTGAAATCAAGAACGTGCCCCGCCGCCAAGCTGTGGGCACGAGCGAAGGTTTTCCAGCCACGCCGGAGAAGCATGTCATGAGGTGCAGGGAACTCTACGTTCGCCCGCATGCTGCCATTACAACAGCCCCTCATGTGCAGCCTCAATCCAGGAGGTTGTTCTTCCTCCATCACCCTTGCGAATGGAGTGGAAAGCCGAAGACGGCTGCGCAGTGGCCCACGTAGCTTGACGATAAAATCCAACGGCTGGTCCCCGGCGTGGCCTTCGATTGGAGCCGCGGCGACAGGGGGAGGAGCGACCAGGGCACCCCCACGTCCTCCTCGGCCCCGAGCGCCATGACGACCACACCCGCGTCTTGCGGCACCACCTTGTGCGCTGGACTCTGCCCCTGCATCCCCAGCAGGAGGAGGAAGGCGCTGTCGAGAAGAGACCCTCGTCGCCACCGATGGCAAACGACCACGTCCTCTTCCCCTCACCATAGTGGAAGAAGGATATCGGAGGAAAGAGGAGGAGATGTGTGTGGGTGAGCCCCTCGCCCACGTCCCCTTTTATAGGGAAGCATGGCCGGGGGCTGGCTCCTCACCACCCGGAAGGCAACCGCCCCACTCCACCAATCCTGTTACTCTGCGTCACTGACGGCGTCCAGAATCAACGAACGCCCTCCTGCGCCTATCCACGGCGCCTAGCTTTCTGCCATGGCACTCATTCCCGCGCCCTACGCGTCCGCAACCGACCCTACGCAATGCATGCAGCTTACGTGGCGGAAATAGTAGGCGTAGTGGGTGAGTAAAATGGCAGTTACCTCCCTGTGAATGTGGGCAAGCCCATGGGTCATTACGTGGGTAACCCCACATCGTTCCGCATGACTCGCGGGAAAACCGGAAACGAGTTCAATCATAGGTTAATGAAGAAGCAAGAAAGATGTCAAGAAGAACATGAGTCCCTTTGCGGTTCGGCCAAAGTGTACGCCTGTGTATTTGTTGGGGCCTACCCCAACGATGCCAGGCGGCACGTAGGGGCCAGGCCCGGGGGCTCCTGTCGGTGCAAGAAACATTCGCGTTTGGTTGCCCAGACTTATACACAGGCGTGCTGGCATTGCATGTCCTACACCAAACTACAGAAACAAGACCAAGCCAGAAGAACCGCTCTTCGTGAGATCAAGGAGCGGATCAAGAAGACCAAGACAAGCAAGACAGCAAGGCATCACCTTGGGAAGGCCTCCCTTGTCGGGAACGAGAGCCTGGCGGGGTCGAGGCCGCCCCAGGGACAAGTCCAAGATTTCCCCGGCAAGCATGCCGGGTCCACCAGGGGCAAGGATTCCCGCCAAGGCACCACCGCTCCACCGCACCACCATGCAAATCACCTATCAATGCGGTGTCGAGCCCCCAAGTGATTAAGTGGCTTCTACTAAGCACGTGGCAGCCCATGGAAGACAGATTATCCTCATGTGACACCCGTCCAGAGGCGTGTCAAGCAGATAAGCAGAAGATGATTAAGCGGCACGGCAGGCTTGCTGGGTTTCGCTCTCAGCATGACACCTAGCAGTGCATTTAATGCACTTTGTCCTAACTGCCAGATTTAGGTATGATAGCACTATTAGCTATCTAATCACCAGATAAAGACTACTTTGCCACTTTGGTCATCCCTTAAGCTATAAAAGGAGGTCCAAGGCTAACTAGAAAAGGATTTGATCCCTCGCACACTAGTACGCGTGTAGCTGCTCTCCCCAAGGCTACCTTGCTGGGCTTGAGCATTGCGCGCTCATCGTGTTCCTCCATCCAATCCACCAAAGCAGGAGTAGGGTTTTACGCTTCCCAGCGGCCCGAACCTGGGTAAAAACCACCAGCGTCACCACCGTCGTGTTGTTTCATGGCCTCTGCTCTTTACGCAATGTGATCTTCCCCCTTGCCGAACCACAAGGGGCCGATGGCCCCATAGGTGTTCGTGTCCACCCACGATAGAGTGTGATAGTTGATAGGTCATGTGAGGCCACTTTCAACACTAACGACTTAACCTCTACCTCTATTGTGTCTTCTCATTTGGTGCTAGGTCCCATATATGATGACACGCCGATTCTCGACGACTTGTCCTTCATTTGGACAAGACGATGACCATGGAGGAATATGATGCACCCCCCACATGGTTCCATCAAGTTGATGATGATGACCACCATTTGGTCTTTGCCACCTCACCTACACCACATGAGTGGAATGACAAAGGTAACATAGGCTAGTTCGACTTTCCCATGCGATGATTTACCCATTTATGATGAGTTTGATGATTGCCATGTGGAGTCTATTAGTTGTGATGCCATGTTGCATAGGATTTCTTGTGATAATTCTCTCGGTCACATCTTGTTTGACAATCCACTTGACTTGCCATATGCTATGCATGAGATCAACTATATGTCATATTTGCAATCTCATCGTAGTGAATATGCATATGCCATTAAAATAAACCCAATTTGCACTTATGGCATAGATGACAAGCCCATGGTTATTGGCATTTGTTTTTCTTGTGATGATATTGATATGCTCCGTTTGCATCATATACATCATATGCCCTGCCATGACCACCTAGCTTCGGATATGCATTGGTTTGGATGTTGTCCGATTTCTCCATATGATGTTTCTAATATTTCTCATGAGGAGACCCCCATAGTTTCCTCATGCATGTTAGGAGATTTTGATCACTCCCATCCATTGCATGATCCCAATAATTATGTGCACAATATGCTCCCCATGAATAAAAATGATATTGATGTGCCACATACGTGTATGCTCAATTTGTGTCCCCATCGTGTCATACATAACAACTATTCTTTCATGATGGATGGCATGTTCATATACCACGCGTCAAATTTCTTTGAGCATTGCTTATCTTGTGTTAACTCACACGTGCACATACACATCATGATGGATGATGTGTACATTTACCACGCACACACTTTCTTTGGTTTGTGTCTCTTTTGTGTAGGTACCCATGAATACTTGTCAACTTCACAATCCCATGAGTTGACAAAACAAGCTCTAGAGAGCAACAATGATTTGGGATCCCGTGGATTGTTTTCTGCACCATTTCCATTGCGCAAAAACTTCGTGCATTTCTTCTTCATGGCCCTCACATGGTTATGGGTTATTGTCCATTATATATCCTTTGCCCATATTGCCATGTTCACTTTGCATGATATGCTCATTCCTATGCCTTTGCCATGCATTTGTGACCCATGCTTGGCATCTCACATGATCCATGATTCGAGTACTTGTATGTGTATTTGCAAGTTTGGTGGAGATATTGCTTGTTATTGCCATGTTCCATTTATGACCCATTCCTATGATGTTACTATGATCTTGCTTTGTGTTCGTGCCTGCGATATGCCATGTGCATTGCCTATGCCTATTATTTGCTCACATGACATGATTGCCATGCTTTCCCCTAGTGTGTTGCATCTTCGCTCCACTAGTTTGTGCGACTTGATTATTATGATTGCTTGCCTTGTTGCATCACCGATGGTTCATACTTGCTCCTTTCATGCGGTTGATAGCCACTATAGCCATGCTTTGCACATGATTCCTATTTCTTCTTGTCATATATCTACATATGTTGCCTCTCTCATGCTAGATGATTTGCCATGTATTGGGTGCAATAATGATCATAATATTGCTAATGAGATTGCCCCCATAGCATTCTCACATATATTTGGAGATTTTGACATATTTCTTGTGAAGCATGCTTGTCTTACTTCTTTGCACCATATACCTCATGCCATGAGTATCGCCATTGTTGCATCATATTATTCATGCACTTGTGCTTCTAATGGTTATGTGCAAGAGAAGAGAACCATCATGATGGATGATGTGTTTATCTACCATGCACATACGTTGTTTGCTTTCTTTTGTGCATGTGCAGGATACTTCGACTACATGTCAACTTCCACTTCCCGTGAGTTGACCATTCGAGCTCTTGAGAGCGAACCACCTTCGATCACGACGCTTCTACATCACACTTGCTTGTGTTTCGGCATTGTGAAGGATGCACAAGGACATGCTTTCGAGATGATATCCTTCTCTTTCGAGAAACACAAAACCATGAGCATGGATATTCTGGATCATACTACTTGTGTTACTGGCACCATGAGACTTATTGTTCATCTTGGACCACTTGATTGCGCACATGTTAGAGATCTTGCTTCGACTTGTCATTTTCACCTTTCCATGCCTCATGACATATATACCTTGTGTGTTGCATCCAATTCTTGGATTACTTGCTCCTATCATATGCTTGGTTGCAACTATGTCATTTCTTCACATATGCCATGTCCCATTGATCGCTACATGCTTGCCTTGATTGCCTCACACATGTTGAACAATTGCTCTTTCTATTGTGTTGAGTGCCACTCGATTTTTACTACACACTACAGGAATCAGGCACTTTGCCGTCTGCCATGACAGACGGCAAAGGCATGCCCGGCGGACGGCAAAGGCCTTTGCCGTCCGCCAGCAGACCGCAATAGGTCCGGCTGAATAGGCTACAGCAAAGGGCTCTTTGCCGTCTGCTGGCGGACGGCAAAGATGAAATGGTCTTTGTCGTCCGCTAGCAGACGGCCAAGAGCCTGGACGGCACACGTGGCAGGTTAGGTCCGTTAGGGGGTTAACGGTGTGCTTTGCCGTCAGCTGGCAGACGGCAAAGTCCTTTGGCGCTTTGCCGTCTGCCAGCGGATGGCAAAGTGCCCATATAGGCCAGCCCCAGATTGCACATGTAGCTGCCACGTGTCATCTTTGCCGTCTGCTGGCTGATGGCAAAGCTCTTTGCCGTCTACCAGCAGACGGCAAAGTGCCTGTATAGCCCCTGTTTTTTCTGTTTTTTCTTAAATTCAATCAACTTCACAGAATTTCACAGATATAACAAGTTTGCAACAACATATATAACAAGTTTCCAACAACAAGTTATCCAACAACATATCCAACATAAAATGGTTTCATCCATACATGCATATCCAACAAGAAGTTTGCAACAAGTTTCCAAAAACATAAAAGAAGCACAAGGAGAAGAGTAGACTCCATGAACGCAAGCTCCTCATCTAAAGCAAATTTGCAAATTAGGAAAGATGAAAGTTAGAAGAAGAAGAAGACTAGCTAGAAGAAAAAGAAGAAAAAGAAGAAGAAAAAGAAGAAGAAGAAGAATTTATCTTCTCTTTCTTTTTCTCCTCTCCTCTTCTTTATCTTATTCTTCTTCTAACTAAGGTAGGAAAAAATGCCATTTTTTAGCTAAGCTAGGTAAAAATGCTAAGTGTGTAGGTCATTTTAGAGCTAAGCTAGGTAAAATAGGTCATTTTGGAGCTAACCTAGGTAAAATGGATCATATTGGAGCTAACCTTGGTAAACTTGGTCATTTTGGAGCTAACCTAGCTAATTATGCCATTTTTGAGTTAACTAAGCATATTATGTCATTTTTGACATAAGTAAGCTAATTATAGGTCTTTATTGAGCTAACCCAGGTAACTAAGCATATTAGAGCTAATTTAGCATTTTTCAGCTAACTTAGAGCTAACTTAGGTCATTTTGGAGCTAACTTAGGTAAAATTGATCATTTTGGAGCTAATTAGGCTTATTATGTCATTTTCGAGGAAAATAAGCTAACTATATGACATATATGATGTTACAAAGATTGTTATGCCATTTCAAACCTAAGTAAGCTAATTATGCCATTTTTTTACATATGTAAGCTAAGTGTATGTCATTATTGAGCAAACCTAGGTAACTAAGCATATTAGAGATAACTTAGCATATTAGAGCTAACTTAGGTCATTTCGGAGGAAACAAAGCTAAGTATAGATCATTTTGGAGCTAAATAAGCTAATTATGTCATTTTGGAAGAAGATTAGCTAAGTCTAGGTCATTATGGTAAGCATTTTGGAGGAAATAAAGCTAAGTCTAGGTCTTTATGCATTTCGTAAGCAAAACACTAGAGAAAACTTACCGTCATCACGGAGGTGAAGGACCGGTCGGGTTTGCGCCAGTGACAGACGGAGAAGGACCGGTCGGGGTCGGGGTTGCGCCATTGCGAGACGGAGAAGGATTGGTCGATGCTTGTCGGGAGGCATGCTGCGCCAAAGATCATTTGCAATGTCTTGTTAGCATGATGCAACTGAAATGTGAATACTAGTAACTAATGACCATTCAAATGAAACTCACCGTGTCCGCTATACCAATCTGGGGCATCGGCGGAGGGGTCTGACCGGTTTTCTCGCACACGGACTGCACATTTTGTTTTCACGAGTCAGTCATATTAGTTAGTAATGAAACGAACATTACGTGCATGATTTGGCTAATATGCAGGAGAAACTTACCACGAGGAGCTCGTATAGGGCCCGGTGAGACGCGTCATTCCGGTTCCTCTCCGCCTCCAACATACTAGCCGTCCTCTCCTCCAACTCCCTCTCCCTCTGCTCCGCCTGCTTCTTTGCCTTCGCCAGAAGCTCCTGGGCCCTAGCCTCAATGGCGAGCTCCATTCGCCGTGGACGAGGCGGTATCTCAGGATCGGAGCTCGTCTGGTGCTTCTTGATCTCCCGGAGAGTTCTAGGACAACGTATGAGTCCATCCCCAATGGCTACCGAGCCATGGTACCTCCCCTCACCAGATAGCATCACGATCTCTGGATCAAAAGGACTCTGGCTCGGGTTGAAGTCCTCCCCTTTCTTCTTCTTCCCAACGTCTCTGTACCTCACGAGCTTGTTGTGGGAGGAGATGTTGGTGAAGCTCTCTGGATGATCGAGGTCATCCTCAGAGAATGCCTTGGCCTTCTTGTACAGGGCAGTATGGGCCATGGCATAGAGGTCGTACAGTGGTGGCACGTCCTTCTTGTTGTGTTTTGCCTAAAAGAGAGGAACAACATATTAGTTAAGGGCTCAAGCTAGCATGAAGAATGAAATTGCATTAATCGTTAAGGGCTCAAACCACATACCCAGTGATCCCCGTACTCAAACAGGTTGGAGCTCCCTTGATGGTGTGGCACACCTTTCATTTGGGGACGCTTATCCCTGGCCTTGTTGTGGACGGCTAGCCATTGGGGAGAGCACCACTCATCCACCATCGCCTCCCAACAGTCCATCCTATCCGCACACCATCTCGGGGGCACCTAAGTTACGCAAAGAGAAATTTCAGCGCTACGCCTACGAATGAAATCAAGGAAACTAGGTACAAGGCCTTAAGAATAGGTAATTACCTTCATGTACTTCTCCTTACTCAGATACTTGCCGTGGCACTTCTTCTTGGCCCTCCTAATGTTAGTCGAGGCGTAGTAGTCTTGAACAGCCTGCACCCTAGCCTCGTGCCGTAAGTTCTGAAGTAGCCGCTTGCACTCGGCTTCGAGAACCCTAGCCGCCTCCGCCTCGTGTTCTTACCTGTAGAAGGTCTGCAATCGAACAAGACAACACTGATTAGTACAATCACTAGGTAATGTTGATTTTTAATTATGTAAAGGAGAAATTACCCAAAACCGCCGCCTCACAATGTCGGCCACCATCTCGCACAAGACACCATCGACCCTCTCCTCCGGCGGGGCCGGGGCAGCCACGTACAGCTCCTAGCTCAGTGCTAGCTGTTGAACCTGACCCTCACCGGGCAACGTGACCCACCCTGGGAAGTGGTGCCGGCAAAGCACACTAAGGACCTAGTTGGGCATGCAGACACCATCGGCGTGTATCCAACCCCTGCAGTATGACAAGGCCAACACATTAGATATTAATTTGAAGAAACATGAACGACAAAGGTTAAAAAAGAGCAAATGCACTTACTTCTCCCTGTTAGGCTCAATCAACCACCTGTGATCGCGGGTCGCCGGTACGGCCGGGAGCTTCGTACCACCACGCTGGTACACCTTCTTGCCCCCCCTCAACCAGCTCGCCCTCGCTATAACTATCGTCAGACCAGGTGTCCTCGCCATCAACATGGCCACTAGTCTCCGGAGTCATGCGGGACGGAGACTCTGGGACCGGAGTCTCGTGGGACGAAGACTCTGGGGCCCGAGTCTCGAGGGACAAAGGCTCGGCGACCCGAGGCTCGTCGGCCCGAGGCTCATGGACCGAAGTCCGAGACGGGTCCAAGTCTGATGGGTCCACCTGAGACGGAGCACTCTGGTGGTCCAGAGAATCTGCTAGGGGTGGCGGCGAGGAAGGCGCAACAGCCTTCCTACCTCTCCCGCCGCCACGTCCACCTCTACCTGCACCCCTCTTCGTCTTCCCCCGACCTCTCCCGGCCGAAGAAGAAGCACCCGCCAGTGTCTGCATGCTGTCTACCAGCGCTCTCCGAAGGTGCTGGGGTGGAATAACAGCACCCCGCCCAGCACGCGCCGAGGAAGGAGACTCGGAGTGCTCTCGACCCGCGCCCACCATCTGTCAACACCTGCAATGATAAAGATTAAACGAAATTAGTACAACATAAACATAATAAAATATTTAAGTGTGTACCATCATCATGAATATAATAAAAAAATTGAATACCTAATAACATGAACTAATTAATAATATATATATATATGTACATAATAATAATTGAATACCTGACCTAACTCATAATTCACAAATATATGACCCCGTCGGCCTCTGGAAGGCCGAAGAGCACCTTCTTCGGGAGGTGTCGGGGGTCGGGGTGTCGGGGGTGTCGTGTCGGGGTCGGGGTGCTGTGTCAGGGTCAGGGGTGCCGTGTCGGGGTGTCGGTGGTGTCGTGTCGGGGTGCTGTGTCGGGGTCGGGATGCCGTGTCGGGGTCGGGGTGCTATGTCGGGGTCGCGGTGTCGGGGTGTCGAGGCGGGGTCGGGGTGTCGGGGTCAGGGGGTCGGGGCGGCGACCCTCGACCCCTTTTCCCCTCGACCCTCGACACCTCGATCCTCGACCCCTAGACCCTCGACTCCTTTTCCCCTCGATCCTCGACCCCTTTTCCCCTCGACCCCTCGACACCTTGATCCTCGACCCCTAGACCCTCGACTCCTTTTCCCCTCGATCCTCGACACCTCGATCCTTGACCCCTAGACCCTCGACTCCTTTCCCCTTGATCCTCGAGCCCTCGACCACTCGGCGACCCTCTTTTCCCTCGGTGACCCTCTTTTTCTACTTTTCCTACTTATTTTTTTCATCTTCTACTTCTACTTTTTTTTGCATCTCCACTTCTACTTCTTCTTCTTCTTCTTCCTTCTTTTCCTTCTTCCTCTTGTCTTCTTTTTCTTCTTCATTTTCCTTATTTTCCTTCTTCCTCTTGTCTTCTTTTTCTTCTTCAACTAATCAACTAAAATCTACTAACCTAAAATCTACTAACCTAAAATCAACTAAAATCTACTAACCTAAAATTTTGAAATTTTGGAGGGAAAAAGTGGACATGTACAATAGGCTAGGCAAAGCAAGATGGGGAATAGGCTTGCCACTGTTTTCTTGTTTCTTCTTCTTTTTTCTATGTTTTCTCCTCCTAGTCCTTTTAGGTCTTCTTTCTTTCTTTTCTTTTCTTGTTCTTGGGCTTATCTAACTAAGTAATTAACCTAAAGAAACTAACTAAGTAATTAACCTAAAAAAATAACTAACTAACTAATTAACCTATGTACAGTAGGGTAAAACAAGTAACTAATTAACCTAAAAAACTAACTAACTAATTAACCTAAATCAAAAAACAGCAACAAAAAAAGACAGACAAAAAAGGAAAAAGAAGCCTCACCAGGGGGCGGAGCCGGTGGGCGGAGCGCCGGGCAGCGGGGCGCCGGGACGGCGGCCGGCCTGAGCGGCGGGGCGCCGGGACGCCAGGGCAGCGGGAGGTCGGGGGCGTCGGGGGCGCGGAGCGGAGCGCCGGGCGGCGGGGCACCGGGGCAGCGAAAGCATGAGCGCGGGGCGAGGGCGGGGGGGTCGGGGGCGTCGGGGCGCGGGGCGGTGGGGGGTCGGGGGCGGTGGGGGCTCGGGGGCGGCGGGGTCGGTGGGGGTCGGGGGCGGTGGGGGTCGGCGGCGGGGCCGGCGGGCACGGGGGCGGCGCGGGTGAGGTGAGGGAGAGACAGTGTGGTGGGGCGCGGGGCCGACCGTTTTTTAGTTACGTTTAATTTCTTTGCCGTCTGCTAGCAGACGGCAAAGAGCGTAGCTAGTGGGTGGGGCCGGGGGGAAGCGGCCGTTAGGTTGGCTATTCTCTTTGCCGTCTGCTAGCAGACGGCAAAGAAAGTGGCCGTTAGGTGGTTCTCGTTAGTGGGCCACCCTCCCTCTTTGCCGTCTGCTAGCAGACGGCAAAGCTTCTATGTCGTCCGCTAGCAGACGGCAACGAAATGGCTGACGGTAAATATGGTGTTTGCCGTCAGCTCTTTCTTTGCCGTCAGCTTTTTTTAAGCTGGTGGCAAAGACCTTCTTTATCGTCAGCTAGCAGACGGCAAAGAGCTGGCTGACGGCAAAGATCCTGATTCCAGTAGTGACACCCTATGCACATTATGCTTGGATTGTCTTGCCACATGTGTTTTGACAATTCATTTTCTTTGGTGTTGTGAATGATTCATATTCATACCCAAGGGGACCGATCATTTGGTGGCTGTCAACTTCAGGGAGCTTCCTATCTTGGTCCTTGTACTTGGTGCCCTCGCCGTCTTGTCCATTGGGTGTAGCTGCTCCATGGCCTTCCTCCAAGTACTTGATCACGCATAGGGTCTCCGCTTGAGGTAGTAGCCATGTCTCGTATGTAGAAAGCGGTAGTTCGAAGAGGAGTGAGTTCACCTTATCTTCGATAGCCTTTGCTCGAGCTCTTGTCATTGGTCCAAGTGGTGTCATGGGAGACGTAGGTAGGTCCATGGGGATGACCTTGGGATGCTCCGCATCATCTCCCCCCCCCCCTTGGGAAAGATCCGACCTCGGATCGAATTCTTCATCACCATGGTAGGGCGAGAGATCTGTGACATTGAAGACGTCGCTCACGTTGTACTTGTCGCGCGGGAGGTCGATCTTGTAAGCGTTGTTGTTGTAGCGTGCTAGCACCTTGAAGGGTCCGTCGGCTCGAGGAAGAAGCTTTGACTTGCGTTCATTGGGGAAGCGGTCCTTGCGAAGGTGTAGTCACACGAGATCTCCAATGTTGAATATCATGGGTTGCTTGTTGAAGTTGAGCTTGGTCGCGAGTTGTTGTATTTGGCGCTCGATGGTGTGCCTTGTATCTTCATGCATCTTCTTGAGGTAGTTGACTCGTGCACTCACGTCCATGTTGATGCGCTCTTGTAGTGGTAGAGGAAGAATGTCCAATGGTGACAACGGGTTGAAACCATAGACGACCTCGAAGGGGGACTTGCCGGTAGTCGAATGTCTTGCGCGGTTGTAGGCGTACTCGGCGATGGGTAGGCATTCCTCCCACTCCTTGATGTTCTTCTTGATCAACACGCAGAGGAGAGTAGATAGCGTCCGGTTCGTGACCTCCGTTTGGCCATCGGTTTGTGGGTGGTATGCCAAACAGAATAGGAGCTTGATTCCGAGCCTTGCGCATAATGTCTTCCAAAAGTAGCTAAGGAACTTGATGTCGCGGTCCGAGACAATAGTCTTTGGCACTCCATGTAGGCGCAAGATTTCCCTACAAAAAAGATTTGCAACATGTGAAGCATCATCTATCTTGTTGCATGGTATGAAATGTGCCATTTTAGAGAATCGGTCCACAATAACAAACACGGAATCCTTTCCATTTCTAGTTCTAGGCAAACCAAGCACAAAATCCATGCTAATATCCTCCCATGGGTGATATGGAATTGGAAGGGGCATATAAAGACCATGGGATTGAGCTTTGGACTTAGCTTTGCGACATGTAGAGCATCGGTTGGTGAAGCGCGAGACGTCGCGGAACATCTTGGGCCAAAAATAGTTCTTGGAGAGCGTAGCGAATGTCTTGTCGCGTCCAAAATGTCCCATTAGTCCTCCTCCATGAGATTCTTGCAAAAGTAACAAACGAAGAGAAGACTCGGGGATGCAAAGTTTGTTAGCTCTCATAAGATAATCATCCTTGATGTAATAGCATTCCCAAGACGTATGCATCAAACATTTGGCATAAGGAATAGCAAAAGTAGGATCATGCGCATACAAGTCTTTTATGTGCTCAAAACCAATGACATTCAATTCAAGTTTAGTAACAAGCATGCATTTGTGGGAAAGTGCATCCACCACAATATTCTCCTTGCCCTTAATGTACTTGATGACATACGGAAATGACTCAATGAATTCACTCCACTTAGCATGATGCTTGTTCAACTTAGTTTGACCCTTAAGGTACTTAAGCGTTTCATGGTCGGTATGCATGAAAAATTCAAGAGGGCGAAGATAATGTTCCCACTCACGCAAAACTCGCACTAAAGCATATAGCTCTTTGTCATAGATGGGGTAATTGAGTTGCGCTCCGGAAAGTTTCTCACTAAAGTAAGCAATTGGGCGCTTCTCTTGCGTTAACACACCTCCTATGCCATTACCGCTAGCATCGCAATGAACTTCAAAAGTTTTGTCAAAGTTGGGTAATGCAAGCACGGGAGCATGAGTAAGCAAATTCTTAAGTTCATTAAATGCGGCATCTTGAGATGGTCCCCAAACAAAGGGTGCATTCTTCTTACTCAAAGCATGTAAAGGGGATGCAATGGTGCTAAAATCCTTAACAAATCTACGATAGAAACCGGCTAAACCAAGAAAACTACGCACTTGTTGCAAGTTGGTTGGTTGAGGCCAAGTTTTGATAGCATTGATCTTAGATTCATCTACATGCACACCCTTAGAAGACACAACGAAACCCAAGAAAACAAGCTTATCAACACCAAAAAGGCATTTGTCCATATTCGCATAAAGGCGCTCTTTCCTAAGGGTTTGTAACACGGTTCTAAGATGGGTGACATGATCTTTGAGCGATTTACTAAACACAAGAATATCGTCAAAATAAACCACAACAAATACACCAATATAGGGTCGAAGAACAAAATGCATGACTCTCATGAAAGTACAGGGTGCTTCGGATAAACCCATTGGCATCACAAGCCATTCATATAAGCCAAATTTGGTCTTAAATACGGTTTTCCATTCATCACCTTCTTGTATTCGTATTTGATAGCAGCCACTTTTAAGATCAATTTTAGAGAAAATAGTGGCTCCGCTAAGCTCATCTAGCATACCATCTAGGCGTGGAATGGGGTAACGATATCGCACGGTAATAGCATTGATAGGACGATCAGAACACATGCGAAATGTACCATCTTTCTTGGGAACAAGGATTACCGGGACGGCACATGGGCTCAAGCTTTCACGTACATGGCCGTTGTCGATGAGTTGTTGTACTTGCCGTTGGATCTCCTTGGTTTCCTCGGGGTTGACGAGGTACGGAGCCTTGTTAGGAAGAGGTGCTCCGGGGATGAGGTCGATGCGGTGTTCGATGCCTCGAAGAGGAGGTAGACCCAGAGGTAGCTCGTCGGGGAATACATCTTGGAATTCCTGCAATAGAGAAGATAACAGTAAAGGTAGATTGTGAGAGGTGTTAGTTTTTGGTGCCTCATCCTTGCACAAAAGGACATAGTGCATAACACTTGATGGGTTTTCACACACTTCTCTCATCTCACTTTTGGTGGCAAATAGCACTAAGTTTTTCTTGTCGCTCATCGTGGAGGCACTCAATTTGGGCTTGTGGCGCTCACTCTCTTTTGGGTGGTTCGCTCTCTCACTATTCTCTCCACGATGGGTGGCTTGCTTGTCGGCGATCACTTGACTTGGAGACATAGGTCGTAGCACGTACTCCTTCCCTTTCATCTTGAAGTTATAGTGATTCATTCGCCCATTGTGGATGATGCCTCGGTCAAGTTGCCATGGTCGTCCAAGAAGGAGGAGGCAACCGGACATCGGAACGACATCACACTCCAAAGTGTCTTCGTATGCTCCGATCTTGAAGGAAACTTGCACCATATGCTCGACTTGGATGGTGCCGGAGTCACTTAGCCATTGAACCTTGTAAGGATGCGGGTGCTTCATCTTGACTAATTGGAGCTTGGAGCATAGTTCTTCACTTGCCAAGTTATGACAACTTCCTCCATCGATGATGACCTTCACGGACCTTCCATTGATGCCGGCCTTGGTGTGGAAGATATGGCATCTTTGGTCTTCGTCTTGTTGATGTTGAAGAGTCAAGACCTTGGAGACAACAAGAGCGGGACTCGGATCTTCGTCACAAAAGACTTGATCATCTTCATCGTCGTTCACTTGCCGGTGCATGGCCACTTGATCAAGGGCTTCCATTTCGCCTTCACTCATTGAGTCGTATGTACCATCGTCGTTGAAGATCATGGTGCGTTTGTTGGTACATTCGAAGGACTTGTGGCCTCGGCTACCGCATGTGAAGCATTTGATGGAACTTGTCATGACGGTCTCATCCGGTGGAGTTGTAGATGATGAAGCTCTCGGCTTGAAGTTGCTTGGAGTAGGAGGATGGCTTGAGGTTGTCGAAGTTTTCTTGTAATTGGACTTGTCGCCGTTGCTTGTAGAAGGCTTGGTTGAGGTAGACGGTGTTGGAGTCGTAGAAGCTTGGGTGTTGGAGAAGCCATAGGACTTGGATGAGAACTTGGCATACTTGAAGTCATCTTGCACTTGACGTTCCGCCTTAGTAGCTTGATGCACTAGCTCAATGAGGTTTGAGTATGGTTAGAAGTCGGCGATCTTCTTGATAGGATGATTTAGTCCATTCAAGAAACGTGCCATAGTTTGCTCATCATCTTCCGTGACATTGGCTCATATCATGGCAATCTCCATTTCCTTGTAGTACTCTTCAACGCTCTTGGTTCCTTGCTTGAGGAGTTGCAGTTTCTTGAAGAGATCGCGGTTGTAGTAGGTTGGCACAAAACGTGCTCTCATGACATCCTTCATTTGCGCCCAAGTGGTGATTGGTGGTTCACCTCTTGCCTCACGACGCTCAATGACTTGTTCCCACCATATGAGGACGTAGTCTTGGAACTCAAGGGATGCCATAGCGATCTTCTTCTCTTCCTCACAGTTGTGCAAACGAAAGATCTTGTCGACCTTCAATGCCCATGATAGGTACTCTTCGGGATCATTGCTTCCGTTGAACTTGGGCATGGTGAACTTTAGCTTGCCATAGCGTTGCTCTTCATTGTGTTGGGGTCGAGGGTGATGACGTCCTTGCCGAGGAGGATTGTCTCCCTCAACTTGCTCTTGTCATGGAGGATTTCCATTGTCTTGTTGCTCTTGTTGAGCTTGCGGTTCTTGTCGAGCTTGTGGAGGAGCTTGTCGAGCTTGTGTAGGAACTTGAGGAACTTGTTGATGCAACCATGATTGATAAACCCTCTCTTGAACTTCTTCGCGAAGTGCTTCTTCTTGTTCGCGCCTATGGCGGTTGCGTGCGGCAACGGCGCGACTTGTGTCGTGGAGGGCACGTTGCGCCTCAAGTGCTTGAGCTTCTCACCGTAGTTGTTCTTGACGTTGTGCCTCGGCATCTTGCTCGACTTGGTGTAGGCGTGCTTGTTTTTCCTCTTGTTGGCGTTGCCATTGCCGTTCTTGTGCTTGCGCAAAGGTAGCTTGGTTTTGGCGATGTCGATGTTCTTGCGTAAGAAGTTGCTCTTGAGAATCGGTTCCGTGTAGAGGATTGCGGTTTACTTGACGGTCTTGTCACGCGGCTTGGCGAAGAGTGTTTGACGTCGGTGTACTTGAGTTGGAGGAGGAGTGTCGACTTGAGTGGCTCCGTCTTGAGGAGGACAAAGTGGTAGAAGAGCGGTGGATCAACAAGGCATGAATCTCGTCCATTCTTGAATCGTTCTCTTGTTTGTGTTCGTCGAGCTTGTGGTCGAAGTAGTCTCTTATACGTTGCTCGGAGAGGCGTAAGTCGGTGGCGAGATTGTCAATGCGGTCGCTCATTGCTTGTTGTTCTTGATGTAAAGCTCATTGTGCACCGAAGAGGTGGCTCTTGGTGACGTAGGTGTTCGGGTCATCGTCTTGCTCGATGAAGAGTGTGTTGGTAGAAGAACTTGGCCTATCCATCCTTCCAAGCAAATATGTGAGTGGGAGAAAGAGAAGAACTTATACCAAATGTACCTTGACTGATGTTGAAGATGGATCAATGATCACTCAAATGTGGAACAAGGAAATAGCACAATTGGTACCGATTCTTGTCGGTTTCACACACCTACACAAATAAAAGCTTATGGTGGAGCTCGGTTAGGATGGTGGCACAAAATTCGATGCAATTGTTAGTGAGCCTCAATAATGTTGGAAAAGATTCACAAATTTGCAAATGCAACAAGTAGACCAAATAGCAAGTAGTGGTACACGGAAACGCACACGCAAATAGATAAATGGGGTCGTGCAACCAAGGGATGAGCCAAAATGTGGAATCCACGAAAATGCTCTTGTTGCACAACTATAGAGAGACGCTAGCACGATTGCACAATAGGCGGATACGAAACTTATGCACAACCTACTAAGCAAAAATGCAACGACTTCTATCCCAAGTATGCTATATGTATGGTGTTCCGATGATATGATCCAAGATGATCAAGTATGACAATCTTAATGTAGTATGATGCTATGGTTCTTGCTTATAAGCTCTTTGCTTATCTTTTCCTTTTGCTTAAAAGCTTGTTTGGCTCTTTCTCTTTTGAGCTCTTTTCTCATGCAAAACTTCACGAACCAAGATAGCAATTGTGTATGCTATGACAACCTTGTGACACAAGAGATGATACTAAGATATGCACCACGATGATTTGGTATGTATGCTATGGGGAGTATGATCACTAATGTGCACAAGTGACGTTGCCAGCAATACTCAAAGGCTAGTCTCGATAGGCAAGATACGCAAAATTGGGCTATGGTGCTTATCAATGTAATGGCAAGGAGTAGACCAAGATGTCGTCGAGATTACCGTTCTTGCTTATGGTTGAGGGTGTCAAAATTGTTGAGCGGTTGTTGTCGAGTCCTTGGCGAAGATGAGCGGCGGTGATGTTGATGTCGAACCGTTCCTAGTTAGCCGAAACACCCTAAGAAACGATGAACCACAACTCAAATTCTCAAAACCAAATGTGTCAAAATTGTGTCGGAGTGCGGAGCGTGTAAGCGATGGTGGTTGTGGAAAGTGAAAGGGCTATCGGAGTGCGTATGCGGAATGTGGTATTGGAGTGCGTATGCGAAAGTGTAAGTGGAAAAGTGGTGGCAATGCGTAAATGTGGGCGGTGGCTGAAAATTTTCGGGCGAAAAATTCCAGTTTTGTCAGGAAACGTCGAACGTCCGGTGATGGTCGGACGACCGGTACTCGTCGGACGTCCGGAGACGTTCGGACGTCCGGTACCTGGGCGATTTCGGGCACGGGATGAACTCGGGTTGTCGAGGTGGAGGTGGCAAAATTGGTCGAATTTGGGCGATTTTGTGGGTGGAAATGGTGGAGATGATGGGGGAAAGCTAGATCCACTTGAGGCAAAGCAAATCCACGGATCAAATCCAACAAAACTTCATCACACCAACAAATCACAAAAAAAATTGGGGTTATTTTTGGTGGAGATTTTTGAAATTTAGGACGAAAAACAACAAAATGAAGCTAGAAAACGGGGGTAGGGGCTCCAAATTCGTGATCAACGTGGCTCATGATACCAAGATGATGTAGGGTACAACCCTAGGGCCCGATCTTTCATGATTGGAGGGATCCTATGAAGAACACGAGGGGAAACACGAGGGGAAAACGAGGGAAATCACTCAAATCAACAAGATTCGATTACACATGTGCTAGATCCTCGAAACGCAAAGAGATACACGATCCACGATCAACAAGGGACGATACAAACGGTAACTAGTTCTTCTCCGTGAGGAGGTCTTGAGGTCTTCCCGTTAGGGGTCTTGAATCCGCTTGGGGGATCTTCTCCGTAGAGGTCGTGAACTCCGATGGAGAAGTAACCAAGTGGATGAGCAAAGCTCTCTCTCTAAATTGAGCTAATCCTTTGCTAACCTTCAAAAGAGGGAGGAGGAGGAGTATATATAGTCTAGGTGGGCTAAAGGGTAAGTGGGCTTCGGCCCAACACACGGTGCATGCACAGGCGTCGGACGTCCGACCATCATCGGTCGTCCGGTGGCTCGTGGAGGATCGGACGTCCGGCTGTGGTCGGTCGTCCGATGTTTTGGCTCTGTTGGGGCTTTGTCGGTCGTCCGGTCGGGGTCGGACGTCCGAGGCGTCGGTCATCCGGAGGCTTCCATACTTCCGACGTTTTGGCTCGGTGATGGTGGTGTCGGTCGTCCGGAGGGTGTCGGTCGTCCGGTGGCTGGAGGGCGTCGGCCGTCCGGTAGCTGTCAGATGTCCAGGCGCTGGTGTCTTCGCTGGGAGGTACTTGGGCTGACCTGTGGATGCTCCAGGCATCGGTCGTCTGACGGGGACCGGTCGTCCGGTGGCTGTCAACTTCAGGGAGCTTCCTCTCTTGGTCCTTGTACTTGGTGCTCTCACCGTCTTGTCCATTGGGTGTAGCTGCTCCATGGCCTTCCTCCAAGTACCTGATCACGCATAGGGTCTCCGCTTGAGGTAGTAGCCATGTCTCGTATGTAGAAAGCGGTAGTTCGGAGAGGAGTGAGTTCACCTTATCTTCGATAGCCTTTGCTCGAGCTCTTGTCATTGGTTCAAGTGGTGTCGTGGGAGATGTAGGTAGGTCCATGGGGATGACCTTGAGATGCTCTGCATCACTATGCTTGATGACGACACTTGTTGGGTGAATCACCACTTGAATGCTTGGTTTTGCACTAACGCTAACCACATTTGTTTTTTCAAGTGTTTGTTGTCTTTGCTCCTTTTAAAGGAATCACGAGACAATGCGACATGGACAATGCCCATTTCGAGTTTTAAGATGACGAGTACTTGGTGATCGTTCACTTCTACAAGGCGACGCCATCTCTTCCCCATGGTGATTTGGTTTTCGATCCGAGGTCGGATCTTTCCCAAGGGGTAGGGGATGATGCGGAGCATCCTATGCACATCACCATGTCAAGAGTCCATTTGGGAAGTGACACGTGCGACATCTACTTCACATACATAAAGGTGAATCATCTCCTTTACACGTGTTCGCTTAACCCCTTCGAGGATGGTATACTACTTGACCCTCCATCGTGCATGCATAGGTATTGTCGGAGCTTCACAGATGTCGAGGAGGAGCGACTACACCGTCCATGAGGGAAGCATGGAAGTGAAGAAGGAAGAAAGGAGAAGAAGACGGAGTGGAGACCGGAGCCAGCCCGGACATCCGGGTCCACATCCGGACCATCCGGGCATCAGCCGGATCATCCGGGCCCTATTTCAGATCATCCGGATATGATGAGGACATCAATACCATTGTTACACCCACAGCCCCTACTGCTACATATACTGGACCAATTACTAGAGCTCGCGCACGCCAATTAAATTATCAGGTACTTTCGTTTCTTGGTAATGATTCTAATGTTCATGAGAATATGATGCTGCCTAAATTGGATACATTTGTATTGATTACTAATGAAGGGCCTAGCATGAACAAGAGGGATGAACACTGGAGCAGGATCAAGCATGGAGATGAAGGCGTGCGTGAAGGGATCCAGAATGGCGTTTCTAGTGCATATTTAAGCACTTTGAAGCCTCCGTGATGACCTACAAGGACATGGACGAAATATACAAGATGCCCTTTCATAAATTTCGTCCATAGCTTATTTTAGGTGCTGCGCCACCTTATTTTTGGGCCAGGCCCATGTAATTTTGAAATACTTAAGTATAGGCTGTTTTTAGAGTCCGTACGTGTGGGGAAACAAAGTTAGGGTTGGTTTCGGACCCCTCCTACAAGGGGCCACGAAATTCACCCCTACTCCTCCATATATACAGCCCTTAGGGCGTCATTTAGAATTTGGGTTTTGTTTAGATTAAAAGTTCACCATAGCTGCAACTTCGCGTACTTCGTTTGTGTTCAACGACCAGACAAAGGCGTCACAGAACCCCACCTTCATTAATAAAGCTTTCCTCTTATATTCGCAATATCCAGATTGCAATCTCAGTTTTTGCTTGTTCTTCGTTTGCTCGCAGGAAACAGACCCTCGTGGTCAGGTTGATCGTGCTCCGGCGTGGTCAATAACCCCTTGGAAGTTGGTATAGCGATTGCTAAGGCGCGACGTCTCGCACGTTCGTAGTCGGATCGTCAAGGTCGACTCCCACAGAAAACGATAGCCACCATCTCATCAAAACATCGGGACACCTTCACCTCTATCAAGTGGTATCAGATTTTCAGGTTGCTCGGTGAGATTTTACAGTTTTTCGTAGTTTAGATCGAGTCTGTTCTTCATACCTACAGTCCACGAAAAAGCCAAAAAAAAATTAGGGTTAGTTCATCATATCCGAACCAATCTGAGCCTTTGCATAATCTTTTTAGGGTTTTTGCTTTGTTGAATTTGCGGTTGCATCGTCGTGTCTAGTTGCTGGTCTTAGCGTCTAGTCCTTTAGAGTTTCGAGTTCTGTCACAGTTTTTCACGCCGCCGCCGCACCATCTTCATCGCTGCTGCCATATACCACCACCGCTGCCATATACCACCACCGCTGCCATATCCTACCACCGCTGCCATATACCATCGCCGCTGCCATATTCTACCACCATATATCCACCACCAATCCGAGTTCTTTTCATATTAGGTTTGTTTTCGAGACCCATCTTTTTTCCGATTCGTGTTTCCTTGCCTGAGTAGGATTCGGAAAAAAAAAATCTGGAGACCCCCGGCCAGTTTTTAGGCCAAAATTTTGGCAGTCAAAAATATTTTTTTTCCGTATCCTATTTTTAGGTCCCAGGGAGCGTTTTGAGACACTCGCCATCATAGTGATTTTTTGTCGCAGTTTTTCGTCGTCGCTGCCCTGATTTTCGAAAAAAAAAATTGTCAAAAAAAATTCCGTGCCAATCCTGTTAGTTTGACTTGGGAAGAGTTTTGAGACACTCGCCATTATAGTGATTTTTTGCAAAAAAAAAGGAGCGTAAAAAAAAAGCGAATTTTTTTTTTAGAGTGTGCTCTTCCCTTGTTTACGTGTCGCGCCGTGATTTTGTTAGTGTTCTAGGCTCGCGTCTCTAGTACGGTCTAGCCTAGGACCAGCACAGTACCGTCGTTGAGCGTTTATTCAACTTTGCATCTCTGAATTGATTATTGCTGACATTTTTGCTACCATATCATAAGCCTTCCCAGCTCCACATACATCTACGTCGTGCGTTTGACACCACCTGGCAATCGCTCTATCCAATCTTTGAGAGTTTTGACTACAACGGTGGCCGATCACCACCTGCTGCTGGGTAAGAACTGGTAAGCATTTGAGATTCGCTTGACGGATTTGTGATACACCACCACCACTTCCTAGTAGTCTGTAGGATAATATTCTTGTGTGTTTCTATTGCTGCTAACCATGGCAGGATCACAAGCCGATGAGACTGATTGGGAGAACATGACGAACAAACAGCTACATGATAAATTTCAGAAAATGATGAGTGGACAGGTGCAAGATGTGCTAAACAGATTTGAAGAGGCCATGGAGAAGATAGATGGAATTGAGAAGACGTTCGAAACAAAGCTCGATAACAAGTTTAATGAATTGCTCGCGCGTCTTCCACAACCACCGCCGGCTGCACCTGTCGCACCTCTACAACAACAACAACGTCGCCTTCCAAATCAAGTGGGACGAGCACAGCGCGTTCCCCTTGGGCCTGGTCAAACTTCTGGTGCCGCTGCACCTACTGTTGATGCTTCTATGGCTCCT
This sequence comes from Thinopyrum elongatum, assembly GCA_011799875.1. Lineage (NCBI taxonomy): Eukaryota > Viridiplantae > Streptophyta > Magnoliopsida > Poales > Poaceae > Thinopyrum > Thinopyrum elongatum. The sequence continues at coordinate 384,791,364 of CM022303.1, read as the reverse complement.
GCTGCCACTGAGGAGGACGATTATGCGGGCGATTACGAGGATGAGGTTGATCAAAATCAGAACTACGTACCAGCACGAGGTCGTCCACATGCCAATAATCGCAATGGTAGGGCTGCATTACCAGCTCAGGTACGAGATCATGACCATCTTCCTAAACTGAAATTGAATATTCCACATTTGAGGGTAGATATGTTCCTGATATATATCTTACTTGGGAGTTAGAAACTGAACAACGTTTTACATGTTTACAATATCCCGAGGAGAGACGTGTTGCTGCTGTTGTTTGTGCTTTTACTAGTTTTGCATGTGTATGGTGGTCTGAACATTGTAGATTATATCCTATTCCAGCTACTTGGGCTGCTTTGAAAACTGCTATGCGTACTCGTTGGGTTCCACCATATTATCAACGTGAATTACTTCAAAAATTGCAGCGCTTAAGACAAGGAAAAAAATTCTGTAGAAGAATATTATCAGGAATTACAAACTGGCATGATTAGATGTGGTATTGTTGAGGAGAATGAAGCTATGCTTGCACGTTTCATGGGTGGATTAAATAGAGAGATTCAAACCATTCTAGAGTATAAGGAGTATAATAATATCACTCGTTTATTCCATCTTGCTTGTAAAGCTGAACGTGAAGTGCAGGATCGACAGGCATTGGCGCGAACTAATTTTTCTGCAGGTCGATCTTCATCATGGACACCGCGTGCCTCCTCTACTCCCACACGTCCTACTGCAGCACCACTGACTTCAGCCGCCAATTCCAACCGAGATACAAGAAAACAGGCACCACCACCACCATCTGCCAAGAGTACACCTTCTGGGCCTGCCCAGAGCTCTTCTTCATCTATGGCATCAACAGGGCACACACATGATATTATTTGTCATCGTTGTAAGGGAAGAGGTCATTATGCAAGAGAATGCCAATCTCCGCGTGTTATGATTGCTACTGAGGATGGTGGGTATGAGTCCGCTAGTGACTATGATGAGGAGACTTTGGCTCTTATTACAAGTGAAGAACACGGTGGAGATGATTCTGATCATGAGACGCAATACATGGCTCCTGAACACGCTGACAGGCATGAATGTTTAGTTGCTCAACGTGTTTTGAGTGTGCAGGTCACACAAGCTGAGCAAAATCAGAGGCATAATTTGTTCCATACAAAGGGAGTTGTGAAGGAACGTTCTGTTCGCGTCATCATAGATGGAGGGAGCTGCAACAACTTGGCTAGCATGGAGATGGTGGAGAAGCTATCTCTCACCACAAGACCACATCCACATCCTTACTATATCCAATGGTTCAACAACAGCGGCAAGGTTAAGGTAACACGTACTGTTCGTGTGCATTTTAGTATCTCTACATATGCTGATTATGTTGATTGTGATGTGGTACCCATGCAAGCATGTTCCTTATTACTTGGTAGACCATGGCAATTTGATAAAAATTATGTACACCATGGTAGAAACAATCAGTATACTCTTGTTCATAAGGATAAACATATTACTTTGCTTCCTATGACTCCTGATTCTATTTTGAAAGATGATATTAATAGAGCTAGTAAAGCAAAACAGGAGAAAAATAAGAGTGAAAATCAGATTGTGGCAAAAGAATTTGAGCAACAAATGAAGCCTAATAATAAACCATCTAGTGTTGCTTCTCAAATTAAATTGAAAAATGCGTGTTTACTTGCCACCAAATCTGATATTGATGAGCTAGATTTAAGCAAATCTGTTTGCTATGCTTTTGTGTGCAAAGAGGCATTATTTTCATTCGAGGACGTGCCTTCCTCTTTGCCTCCTGCTGTCACTAACATTTTGCAGGAGTTCGCTGACGTCTCCACAAGACGTGCCACCGGGATTACCACCTATTCGCGGGATTGAGTATCAGATTGACTTAATTCCCGGTGCTTCGTTGCCAAACCGTGCGCCATACCGTACCAATCCAGAGGAGACGAAGGAGATTATGCGTCAAGTACAGGAGCTGCTCGACAAAGGTTATATACGCGAATCTCTTAGTCCTTGTGCTGTTCCTATTATACTAGTGCCAAAAAAGGATGGTACGTCGCGTATGTGTGTTGATTGTAGAGGCATTAATAATATTACTATTTGTTATCGTCATCCTATTCCTAGGCTAGATGATATGCTTGATGAATTGACTGGCTCTACAATATTCTCCAAAGTTGATTTGCGTAGTGGATACCATCAAATTCGTATGAAATTGGGAGATGAATGGAAAACAGCATTTAAAACTAAGTTCGGTTTATATGAGTGGTTAGTCATGCCTTTTGGGTTAACTAATGCACCTAGTACTTTCATGAGATTAATGAACGAAGTTTTACGTGCTTTCATGGGACGATTTGTGGTAGTTTACTTTGATGATATATTGATTTATAGCAGATCTTTGGAGGAACATTTGGAACATTTACGTGCTGTTTTTATTGCTCTACGTGATGCACGTTTGTTTGGTAACCTTGGGAAGTGCACCTTTTGCACCGACCGAGTATCTTTTCTTGGCTATGTTGTTACTCCACAGGGAATTGAAGTTGATAAAGCCAAGATTGAAGCTATTGAGAGTTGGCCGCAGCCCAAAACGGTCACACAAGTGAGGAGTTTCCTTGGCCTCGCTGGTTTCTATAGGCGTTTTGTGAGAGATTTCAGTACCATTGCTGCACCTCTCAACGAGCTTACAAAGAAGGATGTGCCTTTTGTTTGGGGTACCGCACAGGAAGAAGCCTTCACGGTGTTGAAAGATAAGTTAACACATGCTCCTTTACTCCAACTTCCTGATTTTAATAAGACTTTTGAGCTTGAATGTGATGCTAGTGGAATTGGATTAGGAGGTGTGTTATTACAAGATGGCAAACCTGTTGCATACTTTTCTGAAAAATTGAGTGGGCCTAGTCTGAACTATTCTACTTATGATAAAGAATTATATGCTCTTGTTCGGACTTAGAAACATGGCAACATTATTTATGGCCCAAAGAATTTGTTATACATTCTGATCATGAATCTTTGAAACATATTAAAAGTCAAGCAAAACTGAACCGTAGACATGCTAAATGGGTTGAATTCATTGAGACTTTCCCTTATGTCATTAAACACAAGAAGGGTAAAGAAAATGTTATTGCTGATGCATTGTCTCGTCGTTATACTATGCTTTCACAACTTGACTTTAAAATATTTGGTTTGGAGACCATCAAAGATCAATATGTGCATGATGCTGAATTTAAAGATGTATTGCAGAATTGTAAAGAAGGGAGAACATGGAACAAGTTCGTCGTTAACGATGGATTTGTGTTTCGTGCTAACAAGCTATGCATTCCAGCTAGCTCCGTTCATCTTTTGTTGTTGCAGGAGGCGCATGGAGGAGGATTAATGGGACATTTTGGCGTGAAGAAGACGGAGGATGTACTTGCTACACATTTCTTTTGGCCAAAGATGAGACGAGATGTTGAGCGTTTTGTTGCTCGCTGCACTACATGTCAAAAAGCTAAGTCACGACTCAATCCTCATGGTTTATATATGCCTTTGCCTGTACCTAGTTGATGAGGACATCAATACCGTTGTTACACCCACAGCTCCTACTGCTACATATACTGGACCAATTACTAGAGCTCGCGCACGCCAATTAAATTATCAGGTACTTTCGTTTCTTGGTAATGATTCTAATGTTCATGAGAATATGATGCTTCCTAAATTGGATACATTTGTATTGATTACTAATGAAGGGCCTAGCATGGACAAGAGGGATGAACACTGGAGCAGGATCAAGCATGGAGATGAAGGCGTGCGTGAAGGGATCCAGAATGGCGTTTCTAGTGCATATTTAAGCACTTTGAAGCCTCCGTGATGACCTACAATGACATGGATGAAATATACAAGATGCCCCTTCATAAATTTCGTCCATAGCTTATTTTAGGTGCTACGCCACCTTATTTTTGGGCCAGGCCCATGTAATTTCGAAATACTTGAGTATAGGCTGTTTTTAGAGTCCGTATGTGTGGGGAAACAAGAGATAGGGTTGGTTTCGGACCCCTCCTTCAAGGGCCACGAAATCCCCCCCCCCCTCTTTCTCCATATATACAGCCCTTAGGGCACCGTTTAGACTTTGGGGTTTTGTTTAGATTAAAAGTTCGCCATAGCTGCAACTTCGCGTACTTCGTTTGTGTTCAACGACCAGACCAAGACGTCACAGAACCCCACCTTGATCAATAAAGCTTTCATCTTATATTCACAATATCCAGATTGCAAATCTTAGTTTCTTGCTTGTTCTTCGTTTGCTTGCAGGAGATATACCCCTTGTGGTCAGGTTGATTGTGCTCCGGCGTGGTCAATAACCTCTCGGAGTTGGTTTAGCGATTGCTAAGGCGCGACGTCCTCGCACGTTCGTAGTCGGATCGTCAAAGTCTACTCCACCAAAAACGATAGCTATCATCTCATCGAAAGATCGGGACACCCTCGCCTCTATCAAGTGGTATCAGATTTTCAGGTTGCTCGGTGAGATTTTACAGTTTTTCGTAGTTAGATCGAGTCTGTTCTTCATACCTCCAGTCCACGAAAAAGCCAAAAAAAAAAATTAGGGTTAGTTCATCATATCCGAACCAATCTGAGCCTTTGCATAATCTTTTTAGGGTTTTTGCTTTGTTGAATTTGCGGTTGCATCGTCGTGTCTAGTTGCTGGTCTTAGCGTCTAGTCCTTTAGAGTTTCGAGTTCTGGTCATAAGTTGTCACGCCGCTGCCGCACCATCATCATCGCCCCTGCCATCTACCACCACCGCTTATCCGCCACCGCTCTGAATCCATATACCATCACCGATCTGTATCCATATACCACCACCATATATCCACCACCAATCCGAGTTCTTTTCATATTAGGTTTGTTTTCGAGATCCATCTAGTTTCCGATTCGTGTTTCCTTGCCGGAGTAGGTTTCGAGAAAAAAAAAGTCTGGAGACCCCCGGGCAGTTTTTAGGCCAAAATTTTGGCAGTCAAAAATATTTTTTCCCTATCCTATTTTTAGGTCCCAGGGAGCGTTTTGAGACACTTGCCATCATAGTGATTTTTTGTCGCACTTTTTCGTCGTCGCTGCCCTGATTTCCGAAAAAAAAATTGTCAAAAAAAATTTTCGTGTCAATCCTGTTAGTTTGACTTGGGAAGAGTTTTGAGACACTCGCCATTATAGTGATTTTTTGCAAAAAAAAAAGGAGCGCAAAAAAAAAACAGCGCAAAAAAAATGATTTTTTTTTAGAGTGTGCTCTTCCCTTGTTTACGTGTCGCCCCGTGATTTTGTTAGTGTTCTAGGCTCGCGTCTCTAGTACGGTTTAGCCTAGGACCAGCACAGTACCGTCGTTGAGCGTTTATTCAACTTTTCATCTCTGAATTGATTATTGCTGACATTTTTGCTACCATATCATAAGCCTCCCAGCTCCACATACATCTACGTCGTGCGTTTGACACCACCTGGCAATCGCTCTATCCAATCTTTGAGAGTTTTGACTACAACGGTGGCCGATCACCACTTGCTGCTGGGTAAGAACTGGTAAGCATTTGAGATTCGCTTGACGGATTTGTGATACACCACCACCACCACTTCCTAGTAGTCTGTAGGATCATATTCTTGTGTGTTTCTATTGCTGCTAACCATGGCAGGATCACAAGCTGATGAGACTGATTGGGAGAACATGACGAACAAACAGCTACATGATAAATTTCAGCAAATGATGAGTGGACAGGTGCAAGATGTGCTAAACAGATTTGAAGAGGCCATGGAGAAGATAGATGGAATTGAGAAGACGTTCGAAACAAAGCTCGATAACAAGTTTAATGAATTGCTCGCGCGTCTTCCACAACCACCGCCGGCTGCACCTGTCGCACCTCTACAACAACAACAACGTCGCCTTCCAAATCAAGTGGGACGAGCACAGCGCGTTCCCCTTGAGCCTGGTCAAACTTCTGGTGCCGCTGCACCTACTGTTGATGCTTCTATGGCTCCTGCTGCCGCTGAGGAGGACGATTATGCGGGCGATTACGAGGATGAGGTTGATCAAAATCAGAACTACGTGCAACCACCACCACCAGGTCGTCCACATGCAAATAATCGCAATGGTAGGGTTGCATTACCAGCTCAGGTACGAGATCATGACCATCTTCCTAAACTGAAATTGAATATTCCACCATTTGAGGGTAGATATGTTCCTGATATATATCGTACTTGGGAGTTATAAACTGAACAACGTTTTACATGTTTACAATATCCCGAGGAGAGACGTGTTGCTGCTGCTGTTTGTGCTTTTACTAGTTTTGCATGTGTATGGTGGTCTGAATATTGTAGATTATATCCTATTCCAACTACTTGGGCTGCTTTGAAAACTGCTATGCGTACTCGTTGGGTTCCACCATATTATCAACGTGAATTACTTCAAAAATTGCAGCGCATAATACAAGGAAAAAATTCTATAGAAGAATATTATCAGGAATTACAAATTGGCATGATTAGATGTGGTATTGTTGAGGAGAATGAAGCTATGCTTGCACGTTTTATGGGTGGATTAAATAGAGAGATTCAGACCATTCTAGAGTATAAGGAGTATAATAATATCACTCGTTTATTCCATCTTGCTTGTGAAGCTGAACGTGAAGTGCAGGATCGACAGGCATTGGCGCGGACTAACTTTTCTGCAGGTCGACCTTCATCGTGGACACCGCGTGCATCCTCTACTTCCACACATTCTACTGCACCGACACCTCCATCAGCTGCCACCTCCAGCCGTGATACAAGGAAGCAGGCACAACCACCACTATCTGCCAAGAGCACACCTACCGGGCCTGCACAGAGTTCTTCTTCTTCCATGGCATCAACAGGGCACACAAGTGATATTATTTGTCGTCGTTGTAAGGGAAGAGGTCATTATGCGAGAGAATGCAAATCTCAGTGTGTGATGATTGGTACCGAGGATGGTGGGTATGAGTCCGCTAGTGACAATGATGAGGAGACTTTGGCTCTCATTACACGTGAAGAACACGGTGGAGATGATTCTGAACAAGAGACGCAATACATGGCTCCTGAAGACGCTGACAGGTATGAATGTTTAGTTGCTCAACATGTTTTGAGTGTGCAGGTCACACAAGCTGAGCAAAATCAGAGGCATAATTTTTTCCATACAAAGGGAGTTGTGAAGGAACGTTCTGTTCGCGTCATCATAGATGAAGGGAGCTGCAACAACTTGGCTAGCATGGAGATGGTGGAGAAGCTCTCTCTCACCACAAGACCACATCCACCTCCTTACTATATCCAATGGTTCAACAACAGCGGCAAGGTTAAGGTAACACGTATTGTTCGTGTGCATTTTAGTATCTCTACGTATGCTGATTTTGTTGATTGTGATGTGGTACCCATGCAAGCATGTTCCTTATTACTTGGTAGACCATGGCAATTTGATAAAAGTTCTGTACACCATGGTAGAAACAATCAGTATACTCTTGTTCATAAGGATAAACATATTACTTTGCTTCCTATGTCTCCTGATTCTATTTTGAAAGATGATATTAATAGAGCAAGTAAGGCAAAACAGGAGCAAACTAAGAGTGAAAATCAGATTGTGGCAAAAGAATTTGAGCAACAAATGAATCCTAATAATAAACCATCTAGTGTTGCTTCTGAAATTAAATTGAAAAGTGCATGTTTACTTGCCACCAAATCTGATATTGATGATCTAGATTTCAGCAAATCTGTTTGCTATGCTTTTGTGTGCAAAGAGGCATTATTTTCATTCGAGGACATGCCTTCCTCTTTACCTCCTGCTGTTACTAACATTTTGCAGGAGTTCACCGACGTCTTTCCACAAGATGTGCCTCCGGGATTACCACCTATTCGAGGGATTGAGCATCAGATTGACTTAATTCCCGGTGCATCGCTACCCAACCGTGCACCATACCGTACTAATCCAGAGGAGACGAAGGAGATTATGCGTCAAGTCTAGGAGTTGCTCGACAAAGGTTATATACGCGAATCCCTTAGTCCTTGTGCTGTTCCTATTATTCTAGTGCCGAAAAAGGATGGTACATCGCGTATGTGTGTTGATTGTAGAGGCATTAATATATTACTATTCATTATCGTCATCCTATTCCTAGACTAGATGATATGCTTGATGAATTGAGTGGCTCTACAATATTCTCCAAAGTTGATTTGCGTAGTGGATACCATCAAATTCGTATGAAATTGGGGGTTGAATGGAAAACAGCATTTAAAACAAAGTTTGGATTATATGAGTGCTTAGTCATGCCTTTTGGGTTAACTAATGCACCTAGTACTTTCATGAGATTAATGAACGAAGTTTTACGTGCTTTCATTGGACGATTTGTGGTTGTCTATTTTGATGATATACTAATTTATAGTAGATCTTTGGAGGAACATTTGGAACATTTACGTGCTGTTTTTATTGCTTTACGTGATGCACGTTTGTTTGGTAACCTTGGGAAGTGCACCTTTTGCACCGACCGAGTATCTTTTCTTGGCTATGTTGTTACTCCACAGGGAATTGAAGTTGATAAAGCCAAGATTGAAGCTATTGAGAGTTGGCCACAGCCCAAAACGGTCACACAAGTGAGGAGTTTTCTTGGACTCGCTGGTTTCTATAGGCGTTTTGTGAGAGATTTCAGCACCATTGCTGCACCTCTCAATGAGCTTACAAAGAAGGATGTGCCTTTTGTTTGGGGTACCTCACAGGAAGAAGCCTTCACGGTATTGAAAGATAAGTTGACACATGCTCCTTTGCTCCAACTTCCTGATTTTAATAAGACTTTTGAGCTTGAATGTGATGCTAGTGGAATTGGATTAGGAGGTGTGTTATTACAAGATGGCAAACCTGTTGCATACTTTTCTGAAAAATTGAGTGGGCCTAGTCTGAATTACTCTACTTATGTCACCCAATTCGGAGTCCGTATGAAATAGTTCTTGGCGTTTTGAGTCAGGTATGTCTGTGCAGTCCGAATCTGAATCCAGAACGTGAGAGACTTGGACTCTATCTTCTCTTGGCCCAAAAGTGACGTGAAAGGACTTTTTGAACAGCACATAAACTTTTCTTTTTCCCTTATGTTCATATGTGAATTGTACAAATGTCCCATACACCTGCAATTAGACATGGCACAAAAGTTTGTGAAGTATTTTTGTCTTGGATGACATAAATAAATTATTGCATAGTTTGCATTAGAAATCACCTCACAAATATACATGTATGCAATATTTTTGGTCGTATCCAAGGTAGTCATGTCCTCATCATATGATAAGGAATTATATGCTCTTGTTCGGACTTTGGAAACATGGCAACATTATTTATGGCCCAAAGAATTTGTTATTCATTCTGATCATGAATCTTTGAAACATATTAAAAGTCAAGCCAAACTGAACCGTAGACATGCTAAATGGGTTGAATTCATTGAGACTTTCCCTGATGTCATTAAACACAAGAAGGGTAAAGAAAATGTTATTGCTGATGCTTTGTCTCGTCGTTATACTATGCTTTCACAACTTGACTTTAAAATATTTGGTTTGGAGACCATCAAAGATCAATATGTGCATGATGCTGAATTTAAAGATGTATTGCAGAATTGTAAAGAAGGGAGAACATGGAACAAGTTCGTCGTTAACGATGGATTTGTTTTTCGTGCTAACAAGCTATGCATTCCAGCTAGCTCTGTTCGTCTTTTGTTGTTGCAGGAGGCGCATGGAGGAGGATTAATGGGACACTTTGGCATAAAGAAGACGGAGGATGTACTAGCTACACATTTCTTTTGGCCAAAGATGAGACGGGATGTTGAGCGCTTTGTTGCTCGCTGCACTACATGTCAAAAAGCAAAGTCACGACTCAATCCTCATGGTTTATATATGCCTTTGCCTGTACCTAGTGTTCCATGGGAGGATATATCTACGGACTTTGTTTTGGGTTTACCTCGAACAAAGAAGGGGAGGGATAGCATATTTGTTGTCGTGGATAGGTTCTCGAAAATGGCACACTTCATACCATGTCATAAAACCGATGATGCTGCTAATGTTGCTGATTTGTTCTTTCGTGAAATTATTCGCTTGCATGGTGTGCCAAATACTATTGTTTCAGATCGTGATACTAAATTTCTTAGCCACTTTTGGAGATGTTTATGGGCTAAGTTGGGGACTAAACTGCTTTTTAGTACTACTTATCACCCCCAAACTGATGGACAAACTGAAGTAGTCAATAGAACATTGTCTACTATGCTTAGGGCTGTTTTGAAGAATAATAAGAAAATGTGGGAAGAATGCCTGCCTCATATTGAATTTGCTTATAATCGTTCCTTGCATTCTACTACTAAGATGTGCCCTTTTGAAATTGTGTATGGTTTCCTACCTCGTGCACCCATTGATTTGTTGCCTCTTCCATCTTCGGAGAAGGTTAATTTTGATGCTAAACAACGTGCTGAATTGATCTTAAAAATGCATGAGTTAACTAAGGAAAATATTGAGCGCATGAATGCTAAATATAAACTTGCTGGAGATAAGGGTAGAAAACATGTTGTCTTTGCACCTGGAGATCTTGTTTGGTTACATTTGCGTAAGGATAGGTTTCCGGATTTGCGCAAGTCAAAGCTAATGCCACGTGCTGATGGTCCTTTTAAGGTGTTAGAGAAAATAAATGATAATGCATACAAACTTGAGCTGCCTGCAGATTTTGGGGTTAGTCCCACTTTTAACATTGCAGATTTGAAGCCTTATTTGGGTGAGGAAAATGAACTTCCGTCGAGGACGACTTCATTTCAAGAAGGGGAGGATGATGAGGACATCAATACCGTTGTTACACCCACAGCTCCTACTGCTACATATACTGGACCAATTACTAGAGCTCGCGCACGCCAATTAAATTATCAGGTACTTTCGTTTCTTGGTAATGATTCTAATGTTCATGAGAATATGATGCTTCCTAAATTGGATACATTTGTATTGATTACTAATGAAGGGCCTAGCATGGACAAGAGGGATGAACACTGGAGCAGGATCAAGCATGGAGATGAAGGCGTGCGTGAAGGGATCCAGAATGGCGTTTCTAGTGCATATTTAAGCACTTTGAAGCCTCCGTGATGACCTACAAGGACATGGACGAAATATACAAGATGCCCCTTCATAAATTTCGTCCATAGCTTATTTTAGGTGCTACGCCACCTTATTTTTGGGCCAGGCCCATGTAATTTTGAAATACTTGAGTATAGGCTGTTTTTAGAGTCCGTATGTGTGGGGAAACAAGAGATAGGGTTGGTTTCGGACCCCTCCTTCAAGGGCCACGAAATCCCCCCCTCTTCCTCCATATATACAGCCCTTAGGGCACCGTTTAGACTTTGGGTTTTGTTTAGATTAAAAGTTCGCCATAGCTGCAACTTCGCGTACTTCGTTTGTGTTCAACGACCAGACCAAGACGTCACAGAACCCCACCTTGATCAATAAAGCTTTCATCTTATATTCGCAATATCCAGATTACAAATCTTAGTTTCTTGCTTGTTCTTCGTTTGCTTGCAGGAGATAGACCCTCGTGGTCAGGTTGATTGTGCTCCGGCGTGGTCAATAACCTCTCGGAGTTGGTTTAGCGATTGCTAAGGCGCGACGTCCTCGCACGTTCGTAGTCGGATCGTCAAAGTCTACTCCACCAAAAACGATAGCTATCATCTCATCGAAAGATCGGGACACCCTCGCCTCTATCAAACAAGTTCGTCCTTAACGATGGATTTGTGTTTCGTGCTAACAAGCTATGCATTCCAGCTAGCTCTGTTCGTCTTTTGTTGTTGCAGGAGGCGCATGGAGGAGGATTAATGGGACACTTTGGCGTGAAGAAGACGGAGGATATACTTGCTACACATTTCTTTTGGCCAAAGATGAGACGGGATGTTGAGCGTTTTGTTGCTCGCTGCACTACATGTCAAAAAGCTAAGTCACGACTCAATCCTCATGGTTTATATATGCCTTTGCCTGTACCTTGTGTTCCTTGGGAGGATATATCTATGGACTTTGTTTTAGGTTTACCTCGAACAAAGAAGGGGAGGGATAGCATATTTGTTGTCGTGGATAGGTTCTCGAAAATGGCACACTTTATACCATGTCATAAAAGCGATGATGCTGTTAATGTTGCTGATTTGTTCTTTCGTGAAATTATACGCTTGCATGGTGTGCCAAATACTATTGTTTCAGATCGTGATACTAAATTTCTTAGCCACTTTTGGAGATGTTTATGGGCTAAGTTGGGGACTAAACTGCTTTTTAGTACTACTTGTCACCCCCAAACTGATGGACAAACTGAAGTAGTCAATAGAACATTGTCTACTATGCTTAGGGCTGTTTTGAAGAATAACAAGAAAATGTGGGAAGAATGCTTGCCTCATATTGAATTTGCTTATAATCGTTCATTGCATTCTACTACTAAGATGTGTCCTTTTGAAATTGTGTATGGTTTCCTTCCTCGTGCACCAATTGATTTGTTGCCTCTTCCATCTTCGGAGAAGGTTAATTTTGATGCTAAACAACGAGCTGAATTGATCTTAAAAATGCATGAGTTAACTAAGGAGAACATTGAGCGTATGAATGCTAAATATAAACTTGCTGGAGATAAGGGTAGAAAACATGTTGTGTTTGCACCTGGAGATCTTGTTTGGTTACATTTGCGTAAGGATAGATTTCCTGATTTGCGCAAATCAAAGCTAATGCCACGTGCTGATGGTCCTTTTAAGGTGTTAGAGAAAATAAATGATAACGCATATAAACTTGAGCTGCCTGCAGATTTTGGGGTTAGTCCCACTTTTAACATTGCAGATTTGAAGCCTTATTTGGGTGAGGAAGATGAGCTTCCGTCGAGGACGACTTCATTTCAAGAAGGGGAGGATGATGAGGACATCAATACCGTTGTTACACCCACAGCTCCTACTGCTACATATACTGGACCAATTACTAGAGCTCGCGCACGCCAATTAAATTATCAGGTACTTTCGTTTCTTGGTAATGATTCTAATGTTCATGAGAATATGATGCTTCCTAAATTGGATACATTTGTATTGATTACTAATGAAGGGCCTAGCATGGACAAGAGGGATGAACACTGGAGCAGGATCAAGCATGGAGATGAAGGCGTGCGTGAAGGGATCCAGAATGGCGTTTCTAGTGCATATTTAAGCACTTTGAAGCCTCCGTTGATGACTACAAGGACATGGACGAAATATACAAGATGCCCCTTCATAAATTTCGTCCATAGCTTATTTTAGGTGCTACGCCACCTTATTTTTGGGCCAGGCCCATGTAATTTCGAAATACTTGAGTATAGGCTGTTTTTAGAGTCCGTATGTGTGGGGAAACAAGAGATAGGGTTGGTTTCGGACCCCTCCTTCAAGGGCCACGAAATTCCCCCCCCCCCCCTCTTTCTCCATATATACAGCCCTTAGGGCACCGTTTAGACTTTGGGGTTTTGTTTAGATTAAAAGTTCGCCATAGCTGCAACTTCACGTACTTCGTTTGTGTTCAACGACCAGACCAAGACGTCACAGAACCCCACCTTGATCAATAAAGCTTTCATCTTATATTCGCAATATCCAGATTGCAAATCTTAGTTTCTTGCTTGTTCTTCGTTTGCTTGCAGGAGATAGACCCTTGTGGTCAGGTTGATTGTGCTCCGGCGTGGTCAATAACCTCTCGGAGTTGGTTTAGCGATTGCTAAGGCGAGACGTCCTCGCACGTTCGTAGTCGGATCGTCAAAGTCTACTCCACCAAAAACGATAGCTATCATCTCATCGAAAGATCGGGACACCCTCGCCTCTATCACTAGTGTTCCTTGGGAGGATATATCTATGGACTTTGTTTTAGGTTTACCTCGAACAAAGAAGGGGAGGGATAGCATATTTGTTGTCGTGGATAGATTTTCGAAAATGGCACACTTCATACCATGTCATAAAACCGATGATGCTGCTAATGTTGCTGATTTGTTCTTTCGTGAAATTATTCGCTTGCATGGTGTGCCAAATACTATTATTTCAGATCGTGATACTAAATTTCTTAGCCACTTTTGGAGATGTTTATGGGCTAAGTTGGGGACTAAACTGCTTTTTAGTACTACTTGTCTCCCCCAAACTGATGGACAAACTGAAGTAGTCAATAGAACATTGTCTACTATGCTTAGGGCTGTTTTGAAGAATAATAAGAAAATGTGGGAAGAATGCCTGCCTCATATTGAATTTGCTTATAATCGTTCATTGCATTCTACTACTAAGATGTGCCCTTTTGAAATTGTGTATGGTTTCCTACCTCGTGCACCCATTGATTTGTTGCCTCTTCCATCTTCGGAGAAGGTTAATTTTGATGCTAAACAACGTGCTGAATTGATCTTCAAAATGCATGAGTTAACTAAGGAAAATATTGAGCGCACGAATGCTAAATATAAACTTGCTGGAGATAAGGGTAGAAAACATGTTGTCTTTGCACCTGGAGATCTTGTTTGGTTACATTTGCGTAAGGATAGGTTTCCGGATTTGCGCAAGTCAAAGCTAATGCCACGTGCTGATGGTCCTTTTAAGGTGTTAGAGAAAATAAATGATAATGCATACAAACTTGAGCTGCCTGCAGATTTTGGGGTTAGTCCCACTTTTAACATTGCAGATTTGAAGCCTTATTTGGGTGAGGAAAATGAGCTTCCGTCGAGGACGACTTCATTTCAAGAAGGGGAGGATGATGAGGACATCAATACCATTGTTACACCCACAGCCCCTACTGCTACATATACTGGACCAATTACTAGAGCTCGCGCACGCCAATTAAATTATCAGGTACTTTCGTTTCTTGGTAATGATTCTAATGTTCATGAGAATATGATGCTGCCTAAATTGGATACATTTGTATTGATTACTAATGAAGGGCCTAGCATGAACAAGAGGGATGAACACTGGAGCAGGATCAAGCATGGAGATGAAGGCGTGCGTGAAGGGATCCAGAATGGCGTTTCTAGTGCATATTTAAGCACTTTGAAGCCTCCGTGATGACCTACAAGGACATGGACGAAATATACAAGATGCCCCTTCATAAATTTCGTCCATAGCTTATTTTGGGTGCTGCGCCACCTTATTTTTGGGCCAGGCCCATGTAATTTTGAAATACTTAAGTATAGGCTGTTTTTAGAGTCCGTACGTGTGGGGAAACAAAGTTAGGGTTGGTTTCGGACCCCTCCTACAAGGGGCCACGAAATTCACCCCTACTCCTCCATATATACAGCCCTTAGGGCGTCGTTTAGACTTTGGGTTTTGTTTAGATTAAAAGTTTGCCATAGCTGCAACTTCGCGTACTTCATTTGTGTTCAACGACCAGACAAAGGCGTCACAGAACCCCACCTTCATTAATAAAGCTTTCCTCTTATATTCGCAATATCCAAATTGCAATCTCAGTTTCTTGCTTGTTCTTCGTTTGCTCGCAGGAAACAGACCCTCGTGGTCAGGTTGATCGTGCTCCGGCGTGGTCAATAACCCCTTGGAAGTTGGTATAGCGATTGCTAAGGCGCGACGTCTCGCACGTTCGTAGTCGGATCGTCAAGGTCGACTCCCACAGAAAACGATAGCCACTATCTCATCGAAACATCGGGACACCTTCGCCTCTATCAGGATAACTGCGTCTGAAGACACCCGAAGGCTTCCATCCGAAGCCGGATCATCCGGACCCCTGACGCCGGATCATCCGGGACCCCGCCTGGATCATCCGGCCTTGCCTGTGTGCAACATCCCGGGTCGAGGCCCATGTACCCATTTCGCCCCCTCACTTACCCCTTCGTGGCTTAGACTATAAATAGACCTCCCCCTCCTCATTTCTAGGGTTAGTAAATAGGATAGCTCATTTGTATGTGAGCTTTGCTCCTACTACTCTTCTCTTGAGAGAGAGAGAGACCACACCATTGGAGTTCAAGACCTCCTTTGGAGAAGATCCCATAGGGGAATCAAGACCCTATCATGGGAAGATCCTTCTAGTATTCAAGACCTCAACTCCTCCAAGATTGGGATGAACTAATTACCTCCTGTATCTTCTTGTGTTGGATTTGGACCTTTGTATCCCTCTATGTGTATGTGGATTTAGCATATGTGTGATTGGATCTTGTCTATTGGAGTGTTTCCTCTTTTGTGTTCATCGTGTTCTTCAGAAATATCGGCCCCTAGGGTTCCACCCTACATCATCAGGTTGGTCAGTCGCACCCAACCTGAGTCTCGGGAGCTATTGCGCATGGCGTTTCCATTCCTAAGTATGTTACCGAGCAAGGACTTGATCCTCAGGCCGATTTCGCGAATCAACCTAAGTCTCAAGGGCTACTGGGATCAGCGATTTTATGTTGTCCTTCTGGTGCATCTCAGATTTAGGCCAACACGCACTTTAAGGGCTACTGGTTATACATCTCGGTAGAGAATAAATTGCACCAGTCAAAAAATCCACAAAATCAGCCCACGGCCGAGGTGGTGCACCACCTCGGAAGCAGTCCGACGTAAAGCTTGGATGCAAGTGGCTGGCTCCATAGAGGACATTTCCGACATTAAGCTTGGCTAAACTCCTTCAACTTTTTGACACCTCGGATGCAGACCGGCGTTGGAGCTCGACTTCAGAAAGACACCTCAGATGCAGTCCCACATTGGAACTCGGCTACAAGAGGGCACCGCCGCTTGGGAAAACTTCAAACCCAAAGTGTGGTGTAAAAATAACAAGGCATTGATAAAGGCCGAGAATTTAAAGGGGTTCCTTGGACGCCCGACGTATAAACTCCTCGGATGGCCGACGTGTGAGCTCATCGGATACACCTCGGTGAACCTCAAGTTTAGAGGTGGGAAGATTTGTTGAACCAGCTTTCAAGACCGACGACCGAAGACGAAGAACAATTCAGTCGTCCGCGTCGACACCTCCCTCTCGCCCACGTTGAAACCTCCCTCTCAGCCGCTTCGCAGCCTCCCTTCTCCTCTTGTCACCGCCTCTCCCTCTCCTCGTCCACGTTGTCTAGCCAAAGTTGTTTTTTAGTGAGGTCAGGATGAGCGGGAGCAGCGTTCGCCCCCCGTGCTAATGTCGGCATCGAGGAATAAGCAAGTGGAGGGCATGGCTGAGCGCCGCCGCCACAAGAACCTCAATGACCTCCGCTCCGTCATACTCTAAGATACGGAAGGTAAAAAATGCAACTCCTTTTCATTTTTACCACACTAGATGGAGCAATCTTGGGAGTAAATCTCTTTGAGCGTGTGCTCTTGGTGCGAATTTGATTTTGGGCATCTGCATTGACTGCATCCGCATCTGCATCCAAGGTCACCCATTGCCGCCAATGGAGAAGAGCACAAGGAGGAGGGCGACACCCAGGGCTGCTGCTGCTGTCGACACTGCCAAATCAGGGCTGCTGCTGCAGATCCAAGGTGATGTTTACTTGCTCGATTAGTATTGTTGTAGCATGCCTTTCTTACTTACTCCATTACTCCATGTTTAGATCGAATTACTCCTCGCTATTGCTGAGATCTGATTGCTTGTATCTGCGTTGGTATTTCCCTGAAGAGGAGAGGATGATGCAGCATAGCAATGGTAAGTATTTCCGTCAGTTATGAATACAAGGTTATCAATCCAGTAGGAGAACCAAGCAACACTATGTAAACAACACCTGCACACAAACCACAAAAACTTGCAACCCAACGCGTAAGAGGGGTTGTCAACCCCTCCTCGGTATTGAGATAGATTAAATTGTATGAGATTGGATAAATAGTTCTAGCAAAAACACAAAATAAAACAAATAAAGAAAAAGTGCAGCAAGGTATTTTTGGATTTTTGGAACAATAGATCTGAAAATAATATGATAGGAAATAGACCCGGGGGTCGTAGATTTCACTAGAGGCTTCTCTCGAGAAAATAGCATACGGTGGGTAAACAAATTACTGTTGGGGAATTGATAGAAAAGCGAATAATCATAACGATATCCAAGGCAATGATCATGTATATAGGCATCACGTCCAAGATTAGTAGACGGAAACGATTCTGTATCTACTACTATTACTCCACACATCGACCGCTATCCAGTATGCATCTAGTGTATTAAGTTCATGGAAAACGGAGTAATGCAATAAGAACGATGACATGACGTAGACAAGATCTATTCATGTAGGAATAGACCCCATCTTTTTATCCTTAATGGCAACGATACATGTGTGTCTTGTCTCCTTCTGTCACTAGGATTGAGCACCACAAGATCGAACCCATCACAAAGCACCTCTTCCCATGGCAAGAAAAATCAATCTAGTTGGCCAAACCAAACCAAAGTTTCAGAGAAGAAATACGAGGCTATAAAGATCATGCATAAAAGAGTTCAGAGAAGACTCAAATAATATTCATAGATAGAAATGATCATAAACTCACAATTCATCAGATCCCAACAAACACACCACAAAAAGTCATTACATCAAATAGATCTCCAAGAACATCGAGGAGAACATTGTATTGAAGATCAAAAAGAGAGAAGAAGCCATCTAGCTACTGCCTACGGACCTGTAGGTCTGTGGTAAACTACTCACGCATCATCACAGGGGCAAGGGTGTTGATGAAGAACCCCTCCATGATCGTTGACCCCTCCGGCAGAGTGCCGGAGAAGGCCTCTAGATTGGATCTCGGGGTTCTGGAACTTGCGGCGGCGGAAACTATTTTCTCTCCACTCCCCTAGGGTTTTGGAGATTTTAGAGTATTTATAGAGCTGATAGTCGGTGGAGAAGCCTCCCGTGGGCTCCACTACCCACCAGGGCGCGCCAGGGGCCTCTGGCGCTCTGGTGCCTAGTGGGCCCCATGGGCCTCCTCCCGTGCACTTCTTTGGCATTTGGACTTCGTTTGGTATTTATTTTCATGGCATTTCGACTTTGTTTGGTATTGATTTTTTGTGAAGTAAAAAATAAGCAAAAAACAGCAACTGGCACTGGGCACTATGTCAATAGGTTAGTCCCAAAAAATAATATAAAGTTGCTAGTAAATGAGTATAAAACATCCAAGAATGATACTTTAATAGCATGGAACAATAAAAAAGTATAGATACGTTGGAGAAGTATCAGCATCCCCAAGCTTAATTCATGCTAGTCCTCGAGTAGGTAAATGATAAAAACAGAATTTTTGATGTGGAATGCTACCCATCATATTTATCACATATTCTTTTCTTTTGTAGCATGGACATTTGGACTTTAGATGATTCAAAGCAATAGTCTATAATTTGACATGAAGACCTCAATACTCAAGCATATCAACAAGCAACCATGTCTTTCAAAATATCAACACTAAAGAAAGCTATCCCTAGCCCATTATGCTTAATCATTGATCCATTCACGAAACACACTCAAATATTAGCTACATCCAATGCTCAAGCATGATAATAGTGCTCCCTAGTTGGTGCTTTATAAGAGAAGATGGAGACTCCAATAAAAATAAAAATTGCATAAAAGTAAATAGATAGGCCCTTCGCAGAGGGAAGCAGAGATTTGTACACGTGCCAGAGCTCAAAGCTTAAATTGAGAGATAAAATTGTTTTGAGAGGCATGCTTTTCCCGTCAACGAAAACGACCGAGAATTCCCAATACTTTCCATGCTAGATACATCATAGGCGGTTCCCAAACATAAAATAAAGTTTATTCCTTTTTCCACCATTCTTTCACAATCCATGGCTAGCCATATCCACGGGTGCCTTCCATACCAATACTTTCCAAGGAATTTATTATTGACAACATAATGTAGATTTCTTTTTCAATTCGGGACTGGGCATCCCTATTACTAGCCACACTCTCGTGCAATGACAAGTGAATAAACACTCATCTTGAGAATAACACATCTAGCATGGAAAAATATTGGCCACCCCCTGCCGCTTCATGAGCGGTACAGGCGCACAAAAAGGAAATTCATTTTGAAAATTAGAGTTGGCACACAAATTTACTTGGAACGGCATGGAAATACCACATATAGGTAGGTATGGTGGACTCATTTGGCACAACTGGGTATAAGGAGTTTGGATGCACAAGTAGTATTCCCACTTAGTACAAGGAAAGGCTAGCAAATAGATTGAGAAGCAACCAACCATAAAATCAAAATGATCATGAATGAGCATTAAACATAACTAACATCGAATAATGCACCACAAGTAGGATATAACTTCATTGCATAACTATTTATTTTCGTGCTTGCATAGGGAATCACAAACCTTAACACCAATATTCTTACTAAAGCATAATTACTCACCAACATGACTCACATATTACTATCTCCATATCGCAAAACTATTGCAAGGAATCAAGTTTATATTGTCCAATGATCTTCATGATAGTTTTTATTATCCCTCTTGAATATCGATCACTTTGGGACTAGTTTCATATATTACCATTGCTTATAACAAGCTCTCAAATAAATTTAAGTGAAGAACAAGATCATAAATATTTCTTCAAAATTTTCATCTCTCAAAATAATATAAGTGAAGCATGAGAGGATTTCTTCAAAATTACTCACTCTCAAAATAATCTAAGTGAAGCATGAGAGCTTATTTCTTCAAAATTAAAGCACCATCGTGCTCAAAAAGATATAAGTGAACCACTAGAGCAATTCCATAGCTCAAAAATTTTAAGTGAAGCACATAGTGCAATTCTAATAAATCATAGCATAATTATGGCTCTCTCAAATAGATGCGTCCAGCAAGGATGATTGTGACAAACTAAAAATCAAAATAAGCAAAGACTCATATAATACAAGAAGCTCCAAGCAAAACTCATGATATGTGACGAATAAAAATATAGCTCCAAGTAAAATTACCGATGGTCGTTAGAAAAAAGAGGGGATGCCTTCCGGGGCATCCCCAAGCTTAGTTGCTTGGTTCTCATTGAATATTACCTTGGGGTGCCATGGGCATCCCCAATATTAGGCTCTTTTCACTCCTAATTCCTTCATCCATCGTGATCTCACCCAAAACTTGAAAACTTCAATCACACAAAACTTAACAAAAATCTTCGTGAGATCCGTTAGTATAAGAAAACCAATCTTTGCTTTAGGTACTTGATGAGGACATCAATACCATTGTTACACCCACAGCCCCTGCTTCTATACATACTGGACCAATTACTAGAGCTCACGCACGCCAATTAAAATATCAGGTACTTTCGTTTCTTGGTAATGATTCTAAAGTTCATGAGAATATGATGCTGCCTAAATTGGATACATTTGTTTTGCTTACAAATGAAGGGCCTAGCTTGGACAAGAAAGAGGAACCTTGGAGCAAGTTCAAGCATGGAGATGATGGCATGCACAAGGGGAACAAGAACGGAGTTACAAGTGATGATTTCAGGACTTTGAAGCCACCATAATGAGTGCAGGAAGCCTTGGACGAAATATACAAGATGTCACTTCATAAATTTCGTCCAGAGGCTATTATAGGTGCTGCGTCACCTTATTATTGGGCCAGGCCCATGTAATTTCGAAATACTTGAGTATAGGCTGTTTTTAGAGTCCGTATGTGTGGGGAAACAAGAGATAGGGTTGGTTTCGGACCCCTCCTTCAAGGGCCACGAAATCCCCTCCTCTTCCTCCATATATACAACCCTTAGGGCACTGTTTAGACTTTGGGTTTTGTTTAGATTAAAAGTTCGCCATAGCTGCAACTTCGCGTACTTCGTTTGTGTTCAACGACCAGACCAAGACGTCACAGAACCCCACCTTGATCAATAAAGCTTTCATCTTATATTCGCAATATCCAGATTGCAAATCTTAGTTTCTTGCTTGTTCTTCGTTTGCTTGCAGGAGATAGACCCTCGTGGTCAGGTTGATTGTGCTCCGGCGTGGTCAATAACCTCTCGGAGTTGGTTTAGCGATTGCTAAGGCGCGACGTCCTCGCACGTTCGTAGTCGGATCGTCAAAGTCTACTCCACCAAAAACGATAGCTATCATCTCATCGAAAGATCGGGACACCCTCGCCTCTATCAGATTGAGTCGTGACTTAGCTTTTTGACATGTAGTGCAACGAGCAACAAAACGCTCAACATCCCGTCTCATCTTTGGCCAAAAGAAATGTGTAGCAAGTATATCCTCCGTCTTCTTCACGCCAAAGTGTCCCATTAATCCTCCTCCATGCGCTTCCTGCAACAACAAAAGACGAACAGAGCTAGCTGGAATGCATAGCTTGTTAGCACGAAACACAAATCCATCGTTAACGACGAACTTGTTCCATGTTCTCCCTTCTTTACAATTCTGCAATACATCTTTAAATTCAGCATCATGCACATATTGATCTTTGATGGTCTCCAAACCAAATATTTTAAAGTCAAGTTGTGAAAGCATAGTATAACGACGAGACAATGCATCAGCAATAACATTTTCTTTACCCTTCTTGTGTTTAATGACATAAGGGAAAGTCTCAATAAATTCAACCCATTTAGCATGTCTACGGTTCAGTTTTGCTTGACTTTTAATGTGTTTCAAAGATTCATGATCAGAATGTATAACAAATTCTTTGGGCCATAAATAATGTTGCCATGTTTCTAAGGTCCGAACAAGAGCATATAATTCTTTATCATAAGTAGAATAGTTCAGACTAGGCCCACTCAATTTTTCAGAAAAGTATGCAACAGGTTTGCCATCTTGTAATAAAACACCTCCTAATCCAATTCCACTAGCATCACATTCAAGCTCAAAAGTCTTATTAAAATCAGGAAGTTGGAGTAAAGGAGCATGTGTCAACTTATCTTTCAATACCGTGAAGGCTTCTTCCTGTGAGGTACCCCAAACAAAAGTCACATCCTTCTTTGTAAGCTCATTGAGAGGTGCAGCAATGGTGCTGAAATCTCTCACAAAACGCCTATAGAAACCAGCGAGTCCAAGAAAACTCCTCACTTGAGTGACCGTTTTGGGCTGTGGCCAACTCTCAATAGCTTCAATCTTGGCTTTATCAACTTCAATTCCCTGTGGAGTAACAACATAGCCAAGAAAAGATACTCGGTCGGTGCAAAAGGTGCACTTCCCAAGGTTACCAAACAAACGTGCATCACGTAAAGCAATAAAAACAGCACGTAAATGTTCCAAATGTTCCTCCAAAGATCTGCTATAAATCAGTATATCATCAAAATAGACTACCACAAATCGTCCAATGAAAGCACGTAAAACTTCGTTCATTAATCTCATGAAAGTACTAGGTGCATTAGTTAACCCAAAAGGCATGACTAACCACTCATATAATCCAAACTTTGTTTTAAATGCTGTTTTCCATTCATCCCCCAATTTCATACGAATTTGATGGTATCCTGATGAGGACATCAATACCATTGTTACACCCACAGCCCCTGCTTCTATACATACTGGACCAATTACTAGAGCTCGCACACGCCAATTAAAATATCAGGTACTTTCGATTCTTGGTAATGATTCTAAAGTTCATGAGAATATGATGCTGCCTAAATTGGATACATTTGTTTTGCTTACAAATGAAGGGCCTAGCTTGGACAAGAAAGAGGAACCTTGGAGTAAGTTCAAGCATGGAGATGATGGCATGCACAAGGGGAACAAGAACGGAGTTACAAGTGATGATTTCAGGACTTTGAAGCCACCATAATGAGTGCAGGAAGCCTTGGACGAAATATACAAGATGTCACTTCATAAATTTCGTCCAGAGGCTATTATAGGTGCTGCGTCACCTTATTATTGGGCCAGGCCCATGTAATTTCGAAATACTTGAGTATAGGCTGTTTTTAGAGTCCGTATGTGTGGGGAAACAAGAGATAGGGTTGGTTTCGGACCCCTCCTTCAAGGGCCACGACATCCCCTCCTCTTCCTCCATATATACAGCCCTTAGGGCACCGTTTAGACTTTGGGTTTTGTTTAGATTAAAAGTTCGCCATAGCTGCAACTTCGCGTACTTCGTTTGTGTTCAACGACCAGACCAAGACGTCACAGAACCCCACCTTGATCAATAAAGCTTTCATCTTATATTCGCAATATCCAGATTGCAAATCTTAGTTTCTTGCTTGTTCTTCGTTTGCTTGCAGGAGATAGACCCTCGTGGTCAGGTTGATTGTGCTCCGGCGTGGTCAATAACCTCTCGGAGTTGGTTTAGCGATTGCTAAGGCGCGACGTCCTCGCACGTTCGTAGTCGGATCGTCAAAGTCTACTCCACCAAAAACGATAGCTATCATCTCATCGAAAGATCGGGACACCCTCGCCTCTATCATGCATGGTGTGCCAAATACTATTGTTTCAGATCGTGATACTAAATTTCTTAGCCACTTTTGGAGATGTTTATGGGCTAAGTTGGGGACTAAACTGCTTTTTAGTACTACATGTCACCCCCAAACTGATGGACAAACTGAAGTAGTCAATAGAACATTGTCTACTATGCTTAGGGCTGTTTTGAAGAATAACAAGAAAATGTGGGAAGAATGCTTGCCTCATATTGAATTTGCTTATAATCGTTCATTGCATTCTACTACTAAGATGTGTCCTTTTGAAATTGTGTATGGTTTCCTTCCTCGTGCACCAATTGATTTGTTGCCTCTTCCATCTTCGGAGAAGATTAATTTTGATGCTAAACAACGTGCTGAATTGATCTTAAAAATGCATGAGTTAACTAAGGAGAACATTGAGCGTATGAATGCTAAATATAAACTTGCTGGAGATAAGGGTAGAAAACATGTTGTGTTTGCACCTGGAGATCTTGTTTGGTTACATTTGCGTAAGGATAGATTTCCTGATTTGCGCAAATCAAAGCTAATGCCACGTGCTGATGGTCCTTTTAAGGTGTTAGAGAAAATAAATGATAATGCATATAAACTTGAGCTGCCTGCAGATTTTGGGGTTAGTCCCACTTTTAACATTGCAGATCTGAAGCCTTATTTGGGTGAGGAAGATGAGCTTCCGTCGAGGACGACTTCATTTCAAGAAGGGGAGGATGATGAGGACATCAATACCATTGTTACACCCACAGGCCCTGCTTCTATACATACTGGACCAATTACTAGAGCTCGCGCACGTCAATTAAAATATCAGGTACTTTCGTTTCTTGGTAATGATTCTAAAGTTCATGAGAATATGATGCTGCCTAAATTGGATACATTTGTTTTGCTTACAAATGAAGGGCCTAGCTTGGACAAGAAAGAGGAACCTTGGAGCAAGTTCAAGCATGGAGATGATGGCATGCACAAGGGGAACAAGAACGGAGTTACAAGTGAGGATTTCAGGACTTTGAAGCCACCATAATGAGTGCAGGAAGCCTTGGACGAAATATACAAGATGTCACTTCATAAATTTCGTCCAGAGGCTATTATAGGTGCTGCGTCACCTTATTATTGGGCCAGGCCCATGTAATTTCGAAATACTTGAGTATAGGCTGTTTTTAGAGTCCGTATGTGTGGGGAAACAAGAGATAGGGTTGGTTTCGGACCCCTCCTTCAAGGGCCACGAAATCCCCTCCTCTTCCTCCATATATACAGCCCTTAGGGCACCGTTTAGACTTTGGGTTTTGTTTAGATTAAAAGTTCGCCATAGCTGCAACTTCGCGTACTTCGTTTGTGTTCAACGACCAGACCAAGACGTCACAGAACCCCACCTTGATCAATAAAGCTTTCATCTTATATTCGCAATATCCAGATTGCAAATCTTAGTTTCTTGCTTGTTCTTCGTTTGCTTGCAGGAGATAGACCCTCGTGGTCAGGTTGATTGTGCTCCGGCGTGGTCAATAACCTCTCGAAGTTGGTTTAGCGATTGCTAAGGCGCGACGTCCTCGCACGTTCGTAGTCGGATCGTCAAAGTCTACTCCACCAAAAATGATAGCTATCATCTCATCGAAAGATCGGGACACCCTCGCCTCTATCAGTTGTGCTATGATGAGAATTTATTTTTGCTGCTATTGTACTCCTTGATCCTGCTGCTATGATGAATTCTTGATGTTGATCATGTTGCCGAATTCTTGCAAGGAGCACCAGGGCAAGTAGCAAGGTGGACGCAGCGGGGAGCAGGGAGCACCAGGGCGAGCAGCAAGGTGGGCGCAGCGGGAAGCACCTGGGCGAGCAGCAAGGTGGGTGCAGCGGGGAGCACCTGGGCGAGCAGCAAGGGAGGGCTCCCTGGGTGCAGCGGCAAGGGAGGGCACCCTGGCACGTCAAGGGAGGTCCTGCGCGCGGTGGCAAGGGAGGGCGCCCTGGCGCGGCAAGGGAGGGCATGGGCGCGGCCTGGGGACCAACATGGGCGGCAAGGACAAGCGCCTGGATGCGGGGCTGATGCGGGGAGGCGGGGAAGAAGATGACTGGTTCAAAATTCAAATCAAGGGCATAATGGTCTATTTGCACTATTGTCGGCTATGTCTGAAAATCCCTCAACGTATTATAATTCTTTCCAGAGGGAGTATATCATTACATTACAACTTAGATCAACAATCTCGTGGTAGATACATGTACTATGTACTATCCCCCATATGAATACAATCAAAAGCAGGACGTAAGGTATTATCTCTTCGAGAGCCCGAACCTGGGTAAAATCTTGTGTCCATGTTACCATCACTCCGAGACGCCTAACTTAGGGCCCGTACCTGATATGCCGGATTTAGCACCGACACACCGCACCATTTTTTTCCTTTCCCAATCCGTCGAACATTTCAACTAATACCCTAGAAATTTGATTCTAATATGTTATAAACTCTGCCATGGCAGAAATTATAAGGTACTACGTTCTGAACACCAACACGCAATTTTCTTATCATTTTACTAACTGATACGTCTCCAACGTATCTACAATTTTTTATTGTTCCATGCTATTATATTATCAATCTTGGGTGTTTTATATACATTTACAAGCAACTTTATACCAATTTTTGGGACTAACCTATTAACTTAGTGCCCAGTGTCAATTGTTGTTTTTTACTTTGCAGAATATCAGTACCAAACGAAGTCCAAACGCCACGAAACTTTCTGGAGATTTTTTCTGGCGATAAGAGACCCTGGAAGCTTTGAGAGGGAACCAGAAGATGAAATGGGGGCCCACTAGGCACCAGGGCGCGCTAGAGGCCCCCGGTGCGCCCTAGTGGGAAGTGGGGCCCACGGGCATCGTTTTGACCTACCTCCGCCTATATAAATACTCTAAAATCCCAAAACCCTCAAGGGAGTCCACGAAATACTTTTTCCGCCGTCGCAAGTTCCAAAACCACGAGATCCAATCTAGAGGCCTTTTCCGGCACTCTGCCGGAAGGGGTAACGATCACGGAGGGGTTCTTCATCATCCTTGCTGCCCCTCCGATGATACATGAGTAGTTTACCACAGACCTATGGGTCCATAATTAGTAGCTAGATGGCTTCTTCTCTCTTTTTGATCTTCAATACAATATTCTCCTCGGTGTTCTTGGATATCTATTTGATGTAATTCTTTTTGCGGTGTATTTGTTGGGATCCGATGAATTGTGAGTTTATGATCAGATCTATCCATGAATATTATTTTGGTCTTCTCTCAACTATTTTATGCATGATTGTTATAGCCTCGTATTTCTTCTCTGATTTATTGGTTTGGTTTGGCCAACTAGATTGATTTATCTTGCCATGGGAAGAGGTGCTTTGTGATGGGTTCGATTTTGCGGTGCTCAATCTCAGTGATAGAAATAGACATGACACGCATGTATCGTTGCTACTAAGGGTAACAAGATGGGATTTATTTCATACGTGAGTTTATCTTGTCTACATCATGTCATCTTGCTTAAAGCATTAGTCCATTTTTTATGAACTTAAGACACTAGATGCATGCTGGATAGCGGTCGATGTGTGGAGTAATAGTAGTAGCTGCAGGCAGGAGTCGGTCTACTAATCTTGGACGTGATGCCTATATACATGATCGTTGCCTTGGATATCGTCATAATTATTTGCTTTTCTATCAATTGCCCAACAGTAATTTGTTTACCCATCGTATGCTATTTTCTCGAGAGAAGTCTCTAGTGAAAACTATGGCCCCCGGGTCTATTTTCTATCATATATTAAAACCAAAAATACCTTGCTACAATTTTCTTTTAATTATTTTATTTTGTATTTTTGTTAGATCTATTTATCAAAACTTATACAATTTAATCTTGCTCATAACCATTGAGGGATTGAGAACCCCTCTACGCGTTGGGTTGCAAGTATTTGTTATTTGTATGCAGGTGTTGTTTACATAGTGTTACTTGGTTCTCCTACTGGATTGATAACCTTGGTTTCATAACTGAGGGAAATACTTATCTCTACTGTACTACATCATCCTCTCCTCTTTGGGGAATTCCCAACGCAGCTCACAAGTAGCAGGAAGAATTTCTGGCGCCATTGCCGAGGAGACATCATCAACATCTATCAAGTACCTACGCATAAACCCTCATCTCCTTGCATTTACTTTATTTGCCATTTGCCTCTCGTTTTCATCTCCCCCACTTCTAAAAAAGTTTTTACAAAAATACAAAATTATTTTCCTTTTGCCTTTTTCTTGTTTGATCTTTTGTTTGCTTGTGATCTTGTTTGTGTAGTCACGATGTCTCAAGAAAATACCAAGTTGTGTGATTTTTCTATTACTAATAATAATGATTTTATTAGTACTCCTATTGCTCCTCCCACCGCTAGTGCGGAGTCTTATGATATGATGAGGACATCAATACCATTGTTACACCCACAGCCCCTGCTTCTATACATACTGGACCAATTACTAGAGCTCGCGCACGTCAATTAAAATATCAGGTACTTTCGTTTCTTGGTAATGATTCTAAAGTTCATGAGAATATGATGCTGCCTAAATTGGATACATTTGTTTTGCTTACAAATGAAGGGCCTAGCTTGGACAAGAAAGAGGAACCTTGGAGCAAGTTCAAGCATGGAGATGATGGCATGCACAAGGGGAACAAGAACGGAGTTACAAGTGATGATTTCAGGACTTTGAAGCCACCATAATGAGTGCAGGAAGCCTTGGACGAAATATACAAGATGTCACTTCATAAATTTCGTCCAGAGGCTATTATAGGTGCTGCGTCACCTTATTATTGGGCCAGGCCCATGTAATTTCGAAATACTTGAGTATAGGCTGTTTTTAGAGTCCGTATGTGTGGGGAAACAGGAGATAGGGTTGGTTTCGGACCCCTCCTTCAAGGGCCACAAAATCCCCTCCTCTTCCTCCATATATACAGCCCTTAGGGCACCGTTTAGACTTTGGGTTTTGTTTAGATTAAAAGTTCGCCATAGCTGCAACTTCGCGTACTTCGTTTGTGTTCAACGACCAGACCAAGACGTCACAGAACCCCACCTTGATCAATAAAGCTTTCATCTTATATTCCCAATATCCAGATTGCAAATCTTAGTTTCTTGCTTGTTCTTCGTTTGCTTGCAGGAGATAGACCCTCGTGGTCAGGTTGATTGTGCTCCGGCGTGGTCAATAACCTCTCGGAGTTGGTTTAGCGATTGCTAAGGCGCGACGTCCTCGCACGTTCGTAGTCGGATCGTCAAAGTCTACTCCACCAAAAACGATAGCTATCATCTCATCGAAAGATCGGGACACCCTCGCCTCTATCACAAGACCACATCCACATCCTTACTATATCCAATGGTTCAACAACAGCGGCAAGGTTAAGGTAACACGTACTGTTCGTGTGCATTTTAGTATCTCTACATATGCTGATTATGTTGATTGTGATGTGGTACCCATGCAAGCATGTTCATTATTACTTGGTAGACCATGGCAATTTGATAAAAATTCTGTACACCATGGTAGAAACAATCATTATACTCTTGTTCATAAGGATAAACATATTACTTTGCTTCCTATGACTCCTGATTCTATTTTGAAAGATGATATTAATAGAGCTAGTAAAGCAAAACAGGAGAAAAATAAGAGTGAAAATCAGATTGTGGCAAAAGAATTTGAGCAACAAATGAAGCCTAATAATAAACCATCTAGTGTTGCTTCTGAAATTAAATTGAAAAGTGCATGCTTACTTGCCACCAAATTTGATATTGATGATCTAGATTTCAGCAATTCTGTTTGCTATGCTTTTGTGTGCAAAGAGGCGTTATTTTCATTCGAGGACGTGCCTTCCTCTTTGCCTCCTGCGGTCACTAACATTTTGCAGGAGTTCGCTGACGTCTTTCCACAAGACGTGCCACCGGGATTACCACCTATTCGCGGGATTGAGCATCAGATTGACTTAATTCCTGGTGCTTCGTTGCCAAACCGTGCACCATACCATACCAATCCAGAGGAGACGAAGGAGATTATGCGTCAAGTACAGGAGTTGCTCGACAAAGGTTATATACGCGAATCCCTTAGTCCTTGTGCTGCTCCTATTATTCTAGTGCCGAAAAAGGATGGTACATCGCGTATGTGTGTTGATTGTAGAGGCATTAATAATATTACTATTCGTTATCGTCATCCTATTCCTAGACTAGATGATATGCTTGATGAATTGAGTGGCTCT
This sequence comes from Thinopyrum elongatum, assembly GCA_011799875.1. Classification (NCBI taxonomy): domain Eukaryota; kingdom Viridiplantae; phylum Streptophyta; class Magnoliopsida; order Poales; family Poaceae; genus Thinopyrum; species Thinopyrum elongatum. The sequence goes on along the minus strand of CM022303.1, from coordinate 384,760,912 downwards.
ACAATATTCTCCAAAGTTGATTTGCGTAGTGGATACCATCAAATTCGTATGAAATTGGGGGATGAATGGAAAACAGCATTTAAAACAAAGTTTGGATTATATGAGTGGTTAGTCATGCCTTTTGGGTTAACTAATGCACCTAGTACTTTCATGAGATTAATGAACGAAGTTTTACGTGCTTTCATTGGACGATTTGTGGTAGTCTATTTTGATGATATACTGATTTATAGCAGATCTTTGGAGGAACATTTGGAACATTTACGTGCTGTTTTTATTGCTTTACGTGATGCACGTTTGTTTGGTAACCTTGGGAAGTGCACCTTTTGCACCGACCGAGTATCTTTTCTTGGCTATGTGATGAGGACATCAATACCATTGTTACACCCACAGCCCCTGCTTCTATACATACTGGACCAATTACTAGAGCTCGCGCACGCCAATTAAAATATCAGGTACTTTCGTTTCTTGGTAATGATTCTAAAGTTCATGAGAATATGATGCTGCCTAAATTGGATACATTTGTTTTGCTTACAAATGAAGGGCCTAGCTTGGACAAGAAAGAGGAACTTTGGAGCAAGTTCAAGCATGGAGATGATGGCATGCACAAGGGGAACAAGAACGGAGTTACAAGTGATGATTTCAGGACTTTGAAGCCACCATAATGAGTGCAGGAAGCCTTGGACGAAATATACAAGATGTCACTTCATAAATTTCGTCCAGAGGCTATTATAGGTGCTGCGTCACCTTATTATTGGGCCAGGCCCATGTAATTTCGAAATACTTGAGTATAGGCTGTTTTTAGAGTCCGTATGTGTGGGGAAACAAGAGATAGGGTTGGGTTCGGACCCCTCCTTCAAGGGCCACGAAATCCCCTCCTCTTCCTCCATATATACAGCCCTTAGGGCACCGTTTAGACTTTGGGTTTTGTTTAGATTAAAAGTTCGCCATAGCTGCAACTTCGCGTACTTCGTTTGTGTTCAACGACCAGACCAAGACGTCACAGAACCCCACCTTGATCAATAAAGCTTTCATCTTATATTCGCAATATCCAGATTGCAAATCTTAGTTTCTTGCTTGTTCTTCGTTTGCTTGCAGGAGATAGACCCTCGTGGTCAGGTTGATTGTGCTCCGGCGTGGTCAATAACCTCTCGGAGTTGGTTTAGCGATTGCTAAGGCGCGACGTCCTCGCACGTTCATAGTCGGATCGTCAAAGTCTACTCCACCAAAAACGATAGCTATCATCTCATCGAAAGATCGGGACACCCTCGCCTCTATCAAGTGGTATCAGATTCCAAGGTTGCTCGGTGAGATTTACAGTTTTTCGTAGTTTAGATCGAGTCTGTTCTTCATACCTACAGTCCAGGAAAAAGCCAAAAAAAAAATTAGGGTTAGTTCATCATATCCGAACCAATCTGAGCCTTTGCATAATCTTTTTAGGGTTTTTGCTTTGTTGAATTTGCGGTTGCATCGTCGTGTCAAGTTGCTGGTCTTAGCGTCTAGTTCTTTAGAGTTTCGAGTTCTGTTCACAAGTTGTCACGCCGCCGCCGCACCATCATCATCGCCCCTACCATATACCACCACCGATCCGAGTCCAGATACCACCACCGATCCGAGTCCATATACCACCACCAATCCGAGCCCACATATACTACCGTCATATACCATCACCACTCCGAGTTCCACCATATTCATCTCTGCCACCAGTCCTAGTTCGAGTCCAGTACTTATTCCTTTATTTTAGAGTTCCAGATCACGCGATACTACGAGTCGTGAACAAGTCGGATTCCCCAATTTTCGTGCTACCCGCAGAAGAAAAATAGTTCCAGTTTTTTTTAAAAAAAAAACTAAGTCTGGAAAATTCTGGCTAGGCAGTTTTTAGACAATTTGTAGACTTTTTCGAAAAAAAATTGTTGCGGAGCAAAAAAAAAAAGAGGAAAAAAAAGTGCATCTTGGTTCTTTTTCTCTTGGCTATGTGTGTACTCCACAGGGAATTGAAGTTGATAAAGCCAATATTGAAGCTATGAGAGGTTGGCCCACAGCCCAAAACGGTCACTCAGTGAGGAGTTTCTTGGACTCGCTGGTTTCTATAGGCGTTTTGTGAGAGATTTCAGCACCATTGCTGCACCTCTCAATGAGCTTACAAAGAAGGATGTGCCTTTGTTTGGGTACCTCATAGGAAGAAGCCTCATGTATTGAAGATAGAAGTTGACACATGCTCCTTTACTCCACTTCTGATTTTAATAAGACTTTTGAGCTGATATGATGCTAGTGGAATTGGATTAGGAGGTGTTTTGTTACAAGATGGCAAACCTGTTGCATACTTTTCTGAAAAATTGAGTGGGCCTATCTGAACTATTCTACTTATGATAAAGAATTATATGCTTTTGTTCGGACCTTAGAAAACATGGCACATTTATTATGGCCCAAAGAATTTGTTATCATTCTAATCATGTCTTTGAAACACATTAAAATCAAGCAAAACTGAACGTAGAATGTCTCATGGGTTGAATTTTATTGAGACTTTCCCTTATGTCATAAACACAAGAAGGGTAAAGAAAATGTTATTGCTGATGCATTTGTCTCGTCGTTATAACTATGCTTTCACAACTTGACTTAAATATTGGTTTGGAGACCATCAAAGATCAATATGTGCAGAATGCTGAATTTAAAGATGTATTGCGAATTGTATAGGAGGGAGAACTAGGAACAAGTTCGTCGTTAACGATGGATTTGTGTTTCGTGCTAACAAGCAGGCATTACAGCTAGCTCCGTTCGTCTTTGTTGTTTGCAGGAGGCGCATGGAGGAGGATTAATGGGACACTTTGGCGTGAAGAAGACGGAGGATATACTTGCTACAACATTTTTTTTGGGCCAAAGATGAGACGGGATGTTGAGCGTTTTTGTTGCTCGCTGCACTACATGTCAAAAAGCTAAGTCACGACTCAATCCTCATGTTTATATAGGCCTTTGCCTGTACCTAGTGTTCCTTGGGGGATATATCTATGGACTTTGTTTTAGGTTACCTCGAACAAGAAGGGGAGGGATAGCATATTTGTTGTCGTGGATAGGTTCTCGAAAATGGCACACTTTTACCATGTCATAAAGCGATGATGCTGTTAAGTTGCTGATTTGTTCTTTTCGTGAAATTAACGCTTGCATGGTGTGCCAAATACTATTTTTCAGATCGTGATACTAAATTTCTAGCCACTTTTGGAGATGTTTATGGGCTAAGTTGGACTAAACTGCTTTTTAGTACTACATGTCACCCCCAAACTGATGGACAAACTGAAGTAGTCAATAGAACAATTGTCTACTATGCTTAGGGCTGTTTTGAAGATAACAAGAAATGTGGAAGAATGCTTGCCTCATTTTGAATTTGCTTATATCGTTCATTGCTTCTACTACTAAGATGTGTCCTTTGAAATTGTGTATGGTTTCCTTCCTCGTGCACCAATTGATTTGTTGCCTCTTCCATCTTCGGAGAAGGTTAATTTTGATGCTAACAACGTGCTGAATTGATCTTAAAAATGCATGAGTTAACTAAGGAGAACATTGAGCGTATGAATGCTAAATATAACTTGCTGGAGATAAGGGTAAACATGTTGTGTTTGCACCTGGAGATCTGTTTTGGTTACATTTCGTAAGGATAGATTCCCTGATTTGCGCAAATCAAAGCTATGCCACGTGCTGATGGTCCTTTTAAGGTGTTAAGAAAATATGATAATGCTATAAACTTGAGCTGCCTGCAGATTTTGGGGTTTCCCACTTTTAACATTGCAGATTCAAGCCTTATTTGGGTGAGGAGATAGACTTCCGTCGAGGACGACTTCATTTCAAAAGGGGAGGATGATGGAGGACACATCAATACCATTGTTAACACCCACAGCCCCTGCTTCTATACATACTGGACCAATTACTAGAGCTCGCGCACGTCAATTAAAATATCAGGTACTTTCGTTTCTTGGTAATGATTCTAAAGTCATGAGAATAGATGCTGCCTAAATTGGATACATTTCTTTTGCTTACAATGAAGGCCTAGTGGACAAGAAAGGGAACCTTGGAGCAAGTTCAAGCATGGGAGATGATGGCATGCACAAGGGGAACAAGAACGGAGTTCAAGTGATGATTTAGGACTTTGAAGCCACCATAATGAGTGCAGGAAGCCTTGGACGAAATATACAAGATGTCACTTCATAAATTTCGTCCAGAGGCTATTATAGGTGCTGCGTCACCTTATTTTGGGCCCCATGTAATTTCGAAATACTTGAGTATAGGCTGTTTTTAGAGTCCGTATGTGTGGGGAAACAAGAGATAGGGT